>VOQZ01001675.1:0-36497 GCA_008079305.1 Phytophthora palmivora | reverse complement strand
GGCCTGCATGGCCTGGAAACGGGCTCGTGCCCTTGCACCTTGATTAACTCGTATAGCAAGGCACCACAGTTTAGCTTCGACACGGGGAGCCACTCGGTCTCGTCATAACCTTTCCACTTCACGAGATACTCGCGTATCCGTCTTGATGTCCTAGTTCGTTTAGTCCATCGCAAATCCAAGATTCGTTCGACTTCGTATTCATCGTTCACAACATCTGGTTCCCAGCTATCTTCGGGCAACAACGCTGCGTCGAAGTCGTCGTCTTCACTCACCTCCATCTCCACAGGGGGTCGTTTCGGGAACAGTGCTCGGGGCTTCAGGCGACTCACATGTACCCAGGGATTCACGCGATAGCCAGTGTTCTCGACTCTGAGTTTCACGCGGAAATTATCATGGATTTCCTGGATTCTGAAGGGGCCATGCCACATATGGGCTAGCTTGCGACTCAACCCGGGTTGCACTTTGGGTATGTACAACCAGACAGCATCGCCCGCCGCGAACCCCGACCTCAGTCGCTCCGACAATTCTTTCCACTTCCTGGTTTGCTTGGCAGAGCGCACCCGCTTAGCCTTCTTCTGGAGATCCTCAGCGCAAGCTTGAGCATAACTGTAGTCTCGCTGCAGTTTCCTGCGCCATTCGTACGCGGTGCGCTCCTGAACACTCGAGGGCCTGGGTCCTAACATCGCTGAAACAGTGCCATGTGCATCCCAGCCGTGTACCAGAAAAAACGGAGTATCCAGGCGAGTAGCATCGAACGACGTGTTCAGGGCGAACATCAGCCGTTCTGCATGGTCGTCCCAGTCACTCTGGTCGGCCTCAGCAATGTAAGCTCGGATGCTACGCACAACAGTCTGCACTGACCGCTCTTGTTGTCCGTTCGCCTGGGGGCGATACGCCAGAGTGGCCCGCTGCTTACTACCCAGAAGTTCACGAAAGCGTGTAAACACTTCACTCATGAACCTCGGGTCTTGGTCGTGCCTCAGCATCGAGCTCGCTCCGAACCTCCTGAAAACTTGTTCCTCGTACACCTCAGCGACGTCTTGAGCGGTAGTAGAGCTCATGGGTTTGCACATGACAAACCCTGAGAACGAGTCCTGGAATAGTAACAGGAATGTATTCCCACGGTCTGACTTGGGCAGATGCGTCACGAAATCCATAGACACGACTTCGAAAGGGCGCCTGGGTTCGATGTTCCCAGGGGAAGGCCCCGGATTCTGAGGGACGCCCTTGCCGCTAGCGCAATCCACACACTCTTTGACAAAGACTTCCACGTCGGCATACATGCCATGCCAATAGAACTCAGAACGCAACTTCTCGTACGTCCTCGTGATCCCCTGGTGTCCACCCTGAAAATCTTCATGTGCGTAATGCAGGATATCAGGTTGGAGAGCTTTCGGCACTACCAGTCTGAGCTCATCGACCATATCCCGGGGGCGATCTCTAGTTGACCGACTCAAGCGATACAAGACTTCTCTGGAGTCCAGTACAAAATCATCAGCGACTTTCGCGAGTTTCCTGGCTTGAGCATGCGACAGTTTCGCAGTGTTGCCTCTCAGAAAGTCTTTGAGTTGCAGCAAATAATCATCCTTATCTTGGTGCACCTTGATGCGACGCCATCGCTCGGCCTGGTATTCCAGAGGCCCCATAGGTTCGCCTTGAATTTCGGACTCCTGAGTTTGTGCGCGAGTTATGACGGCGAACACTTTGGCCGCCGCAGGTAACGGGGCGCACTCAGGTCCTGGCACATTCAGAGTTTCCACACCCTGAGGGTCGTCCTTCTGAATTCCAGCATTCGGCAACACTTTCGGCTTTACCAGCTTCTCGTGGATCTTTGACACCAACTGCAGATGTGTTCGTTCGTCGGCATCCTCCACTTTCCAGGACTCTCCAAGCGCAAGGGTCTTGGACGTCAGATAATCTGCTGCCTGGTTGAACTCTCGCTTGACATGTACCAGACGCACAGACTTGAACTTAGTCTTCAGAACCTCGTATTCGGCCAGCTTCCTCTGGAGATTGGGCTGGTTGCAGTTGATGAGACCCTGGGCTTGCTGAATAGCAATCCTAGAATCCCGACTACAACGATATCCTGAATCCCTTGCTCGATCGCCAGAGTGAGGCCCTTCAGGAGCCCATGATACTCAGCGTCATTTACCGTCACGTTTCCCAGGATGAAACCTGAGCGTCTAAGATCTCCCACCCGGGAGACGCCATAGGATGCACCCACAGCTCCCTTGTCGTGTGGACGTCTTAGCCGCACCATCGAAACTCAGAATGTAGCCTTCGTAATCCGCTTCCAGCATCTCTATACTGATAGGTACTGGAGGTTTGACGCGCCCCTTGGCCGGGATCAGTTCTCAGCGACTTCATCCAAGTGTTCTCTGGGAGTAATACCCGCACCTAGGATCGCAGCGAGACCGTCCTCGTCGCGTTGAACTCTGCGTATTTCCAGATCCCAGTGAGATAACTTCAGTCCCCACTTCACGGTTCGACCATCTGCAGACTGAGAAGTCAGCAACCATTTCAACACAGAGTATCGCGTGTAAACGACGATCTTAGGACTGCCTTCACCAGAGTACGAAACACCTCCAGGACTCTCAGGACAGCAATCACCTCCTTCTCAGCAATGTGGTACCTCAGCTCAGCATCATTCAGAATTCGTCCTGTGAAACGGACCGGATGCACGATCCCGTCGTATTCTTGGCCCAACACAGCGGACGCCGCCCACGGATTTGCGTGTGGAATAATCACGAACGGCCTTGAGCGGTCAGGATGTCTGAGCAGTGGAGTTGAGACAATCTTGTGCTTCAGGATTTCAAAGCCTTCCTGGGCTCTAGACAAATCTCTCTTGGATTTCATCTGCTCCTCAGTCAACTCGTACAGGACGGCTGCAATCACGGGTAGATCTTCAATGAACTTGTTGTAGTAATTCAGACTCCCATGAAACTCTGAACCCCCTTCAATGTTGTCGGAAACGGTAAATCTTTGACACCTTTTGCGATCTTTGGAATTGCCCTGATACCTTCAGCACTAATCTCATGCGAGAGATACGGGATGGACAACTTTCCGAACTCACTCTTAGGAAGACTCACGGAGATATTCCAGTATCGTAGGCGAAATAGCAACGCATTCAGGTCCTGGCATAGTTGCTCCCAAGTAGGAGCACCATGGGCGATATCATCGATGTACGAACTTCGACCCAGGACAGGTCCCATCTGAGAGGGAGCCGGGATATTACGCGCTGAAACACCGTCATCTCGTCTGTCAACACTGAGAGGCGTGGTACACTATCACCTGAAACTCTGGGTTCCCCAGAGTTCAGCCCCAGAAAATGTAAGACATCCTGATCCACCTCAGCCTCTTCCTCAGGGGGCAACCGTAAGAATCCCCACAGGCAGTTATTGAGCACCGCCTGATAGATCAATGGTGCATTTTTGAGGCCGAACGGCATCCTGACCCACTGGTAGTGTCCATAGGGACAGACAAACGCAGAGATTAACTTGGCTCTTTCGGTCATCTTGATAGCCCAGAAACCACTCGCCATGTCCAAACTCATAAACCACATCGCCGATTCAAAGCCAATCAAGAGATCATCAATGAGTGGCAAGGGGTAGTGTGAGAGCTTGATGAAGCTATTCACCACACGGTAGTCAATGCACATCCGGATATCCACACCATTCTTCTTAAGGACGATCACGATCGGAGATGCCCAGGGAGAGGCAGAGGTTTCAATCAGTCCATTCTCCAGAAGCTTCTTCAGAAGTTCATACACCTTGGTCCACAGATGCGGTGCAATAGACCTTGGGCGCTGAGCAACTGGTTTAGCGTCACCCACGTCTAGGTCACACACCACTCCACGAGCGGGTGGGGGAGCTGCATTGCCATCTCCCAAGAAAATCTTCCGATGATACTCTAGAATTCGTCGCACTTGATCTTCCATCTCAGGCGTCGTCTTCCCAGGGACTCCAACATCGGCCTCCTCGATTTTGCACTCAGGGGTCAAGTCTTTCATCTCAGGAAGCATAACCAACTGGTCACGCAACTGAGAGAGTAACTCGCTTCCTTCCCGCATATAAACCGCAGGCTCATAGTCAAGGTCCTCGGTCGACAGTCTCATGCAACGCTCGTATTCCTGCTTCAACTTATCCAATGGGGTCCCAGGCATCCCAGAGATTGGGATATCCCAGTATTCCTCAACGGCGTTCAGCGAGTCGTCATTATCTGCAACAGAATCCAGCGAATCGCCTTCTTCGCCTAGCCAACCCTGAGCATCACTGCCAATTTCAACCTCTAAACTCAGGGTTTCGGCGGTCTGTGAAGCAGAGCTAGCCATCTCATCCACAAGACCATCACTCAAGTCATGTGTATCCACAGCCATATCTCTAAATTCTCGAGAGCCCTCTGGAGACACTTCATCCGTCTGAGTTGAGGCATCTTCTGCGAAACGTACTCGACGGATCTTTGGTCTTCTGAGAATCGAGGCAAGCAACGCTGTATCAGGCCCCTTTGCAGGTCGCGACAAAATCTTCGTAGGCCACGGATACTTTGGAGTATCGACACAGGGAGGTTCCAGCGCGGCTAAACGTTCTGCACGAATCCTGCCCTCACGTGACTGGACATTTTCCAGAATGAGGGTCTGCCACTCACGATATGCGAACGACCCAGGACGCACAAAGCGTCCGGCACGCGGAAAAAACCATACTCTACAATCCGGGCGACTGGAGTTCTGTTGTCAATCCAGACGTCCTTGTCTGAAATGTTGACCACCTTCACAGCAACCGGCCAGGATCTTGCAGCGTATATCAAACGAGTCACCCAGCGATCACCTCGTCCTGCCCACACAACCTCACGTTGTGGATTCGTCAGTCCATACGAAATCTTCACCACCTTGGATTCCCCAGGGGCCAAGTACCAACTACTTGTGGTTTCCACAGGCATGTCAACACCCAGACGCTCCTCTGGGTTCCATCCACACATCACGATCGTTTCTTCATCGGGAAGCGTCACAAGACCTTCACGAATACCAATCCTCACTCCAGCTGCAAACATGAAACTCATACCCAGAAGAACTTCGATTCCTTCGCCAATATTAGCGACCCAAACATCCAAGAGGTACACCACTCTTGAACCGAGAGTGATCTTCACCTGAGCACTGGCGCCGATGTACGTCGGAACACCTCCCATACCGGATACCTTGGTTTGTTTGTGCGACTTGAGGCGGAGTCCGAGCTTACGCGCTAAGTCGAAACTCACAATGTTCACAGTCGCACCTGTATCCAGGAGAACTTTCGTCCGACAGTCGTTCACAGCACCATGCACCATCGCCACATCACGTTTCTTTGGGTCAGGATCATTGTCTTCCCACCATCCATAGCGTTCCCCAAGGTTCAGTTTGTACTCCCTAATTTCTTCAGAGTTCACTGTCCCAGAGTTCACTTGTTCAGGATGTTGAATTTCAGGGGAAGCCATGAGATCTTGAATCAAAGTAGTCATGCATTGTTGGTTATCTTGGGTTCTTGCTCTCAGCTCCGGGCCTACATACACTAGAACACATAACTCTGGGGCCTTCACTGGCCCGACGCGTACTGGGTCCCCACCCAGCGGGCTTATTGGTTTGACGGCCGCCCAGAGTTTGCTTCGCCATCCAGGAGCTTATCCAGAATTTGGCTTGGCATGTCCTTCAGTGCACCTTGGCGAGCGAGTTTCTTCACAGCTTCCAGGGTCTTCCAGTCTTCACACGGCTTCCCGAGATGCATCTTGCCACAGTTCTCGCACGGTTGCGCTCGACACATGTGGGTTGGATGGCCTGTTTCCAGGCAACGGTCACACTTCCTGTCTTTCCAGCAGTCTTCTTCAGGATGTCCCCATTTGCGGCACTTCTCACAGAACTTGTCCCAGTTAGGGTTCTCGCGACGGGGAGACCGGAATCCAGGATTCGCATTTGATCCAGAGTAGGTATTTGGTGGACGCCATCCCATGTTATCCATCACGCGGTATACCTCGTTTGTCAAAGTCTGAGTCCACTCGACACCCTTCGTGTTCGGCAGATTCCCAGCGCTCGGCGTGATAACTTCTTCTCCAGAGATCTCACGAGTTGACCCTGAATTCGCACTCGAAATCCTTGCAGGAGCGCTGGGCTCGTCCGCAACTTCCTGGAAACGCGCATGAATCTCAAGATCTTCATCTGACTCGGAGTCGGAGACATCGCCCCTAGTCATGTACGCACGCCCAGCACGCTTCGGCTTGAAACGTCCCTGAGGGATGTTGTCGGCACGAAAGTCGCGAACTCTGGGTGGCGGAGCATCTCGGTCGCTACGACTCCAAACTTCTTCGTCTTGCTCCAAAGCATACTCCAGGTCAGCAATATTCCTGAATCTTTGACCTTGCAGCGACGTCTTGAGACGCGTGTCCTTGAGTTTCGTGATGAACCTCCGAATATGCTTCTCCAGACGCTTCGAGGACTTGCGAAAGTCAATGTCAGCTTGCCAGCGGCGGAATTCAGACGATAAAAGAAATCCAGGGCGCTTTCTGAGTTCTTCATTTCCATCGTGAAATATCGTTCAGAGTA
The DNA here is from genome assembly GCA_008079305.1 of Phytophthora palmivora. NCBI lineage: Eukaryota > Oomycota > Peronosporomycetes > Peronosporales > Peronosporaceae > Phytophthora > Phytophthora palmivora. The sequence goes on along the minus strand of VOQZ01001675.1, from coordinate 29,932 downwards.
CGACGAACGCGCCTTGCAGTATTTCTTCCTGAATGCAGACGCCAACTCCTTCCAGTCACGCTGAGTATGCTTGGGTAACTGGTTGAACCATCACGCGCAGCTCCTGAGAGCTTCAGCTTGAGTTCCTGAGTTCGCATCTTCGTGGACCAACCTCCCTGAGCTGCCATGTTCGCAAAACGCTCCCACCAGTGCACCCGTTCTCTGAGTGACGCCTTAGTGTCGAACTCACCCAGAGTATTCGAGTTGATATACGGCCGGAATGTCAGGAGCGTAGTGCCAGCCTGAGTCGCGGAAGCCGCCGTCAGGTTAACCCCAGCATCCTCATCCGAACTATCCTCAGAGCTTTCAGAAGACGAGTCGTCGTCACTGGAGTCGGAACTCGGGTCGGAGTCCGATGGAGGATTGACATCCCTACGCTTCTTCTTATCTTGTCGATGCTTCTTGGACACAGAGCGCTTGGAGTCTGCCTTCGAGTCTTGTGAGGCCTTAGAGGCCGTTGTCCTCCTGGGGTCTGACACTTTCCCCACAGGTACAGGCTCGGACTTGACGTCTCGCGCTACCTTGGTCTCAGGAACACCATGTCCTCGCTTAACATGCTTCGTTCTGCCGGAAGTGTCGGCGGATGACTGCACGAGGGTCGTTCTTCGCTGAGAGACAGCGACTTCGGAAGTGTTCTTCAGATCAGCTGTTCCCTGTCTCTGGCCTGCGACAATTGCGTTTCCGCTGATTACACCGTCGGTTTCCTGGGATCGGGTTGCGATTTCAGGGTTCTGAACCACCGACGACCCCACGTTTGTTGCCAAATCAGGGGTCACAGTCGCACGCCGCCCTTGAACTTGAGCCAATGTTGCACGAAGGTCGCGCACCTGGCCGGCATGGAACCGCTGAATGTTCTGGGAAGATTCTCGCTCTCGCTCTCTTTCTGCCTCAAGCTCTTGGACTTTCTGTTCCATGGTCGACATTTTCTCTTTCCAGCTCGTGTGGACTTCGGAGGCCAAGCGCGCACGCTCCGCATCCGCTTCGGCTTCTCGCTGTTGCCAACGCTCAGCATAACTGGCGTCAGGCGCTCACGCTCGAGACGTACAGCCTCCATGACACTCTGGGTCGCACCCTGAGTTTCGGTCGGACCATGAGTCTTGTACGCTTCCGCATCCTTCATACGCCGTTCCGCATCTCGCCGGGCAACTTCTGCATGTACCAAGCGATCCGTGAGTTCCTGGATCTGGCGACGCGCGTCCAAGTCACGTTGTTCCCTAAGTCGCTCTCGCTCCAAGGCATCTAGACGTTCTCTGGCGAGAAACTCGCGTTGTTCCTGCTCCATACGGGCTTGCCACTCCTGCTGTTGTCGCAAGACATTCAGCTCGATTTGGGCGGGCCCCGATCTTGAAGACACAGACGAAGCAGATCTAGATGTACTCGAGCGGTTCGAAGCAACTGATTTCCTGGACCTCGTCGAATGCCGAGATTGCGCCTCACTCTTGGAACTCTGATGCTGGCTCCGCTCGTCGCCACCGACGTCCCTCACACCGTCAAACCCCGAACTCAGGGAAGAAACTCTGAGTTTAGGCTCGGCAGTAGCTGATGAAATCCTGAAGAGACTGGTCTTCTTAGGTGCAATCTCTGCGTCAGAATGCACTGACGACGCCATCTCAACGTCTTCTTGATCAACCGGCGCAAGCTTATGCGGAATAACCGTACGGGTGACTTGGAATCCAAGGTCACCGGCAGTAGTGAAACCACTTGCACTCTGGGCTACAAGCGCCAGAGCTCCTACTTGCTGTCCATGTGATCTCATCGACGAAGATGAAGAACTACCGTAAGACGTCTCGGCACCTGAGGCCGTACTCTCATCTGAAGCGCGTGATGTACCGATGACACTTGGCACCAGGTCCGGAACCGCATCCTTGGCTTCCATCTCCAGAGACTCACGTCCATTGGACATGGAATTCAGGGGAGTGGAATTCTGAAGCGAGGCACTGGTTGAGGACTTGTACGCTGGAAGAGAAGACAACGACGGTGTGGATAGGGCCGAAGGTGTCGACGGGACTTGTGGGCGAGGTGGTCCGTGTTGGGAACGCTTGGATTGAGGCTCACTATCACTGGATCCTCGCGGACTTCGTGACATCCTGAGGCCAGTGACTTTGAACCTCAGAACAAACTGACGACCCAATAGATCTGCATCGTAATCGGTCATCAATAGATCACCGTCTCCGTCTTCCTTGTGATTCTCCAGCCTTGGTGTTTGCTCTTGAACGCTTGGTGCGGCGTGATCTTCAGAGCTCAACTTGAAAGACACACCGGCTGTCACCAATCTCCACTCCACCAGTTCCACCGCGATGAAATTCTGGACTTCCTCCATAACCGAGCGTACCAGACTTTCCGGAATCCTAGAAGCACGTGTCATAGACCAGCCAGGGATCAAGTTGACAAACTCGAAACCCGCTTCGAAGAACAGAGTCTGCAAAATGGCAACACACTCGCGCGCGGTCATGATACTCTGGGGAATCGTAGTTGCCGTAAGATCCTGGGCAGTTCCGACACCCCAACGGGCAGCGTGGAACTCAGAGATCCAGGCCTCATCTTGATTCGCCAGAGACAAACGCCACTGGAAGTAGTCTCCTGTTGCATACGCGGCAGCGAAGTACGAGTTGGCATCCGGTTTCGGCGTCGGCCACTCATAGACGACACTCGGGGGTGTCACCTTTCCAGGATTCGCTTCTTCCCAGCGTCGAACTTCACGGCGGACATACAGTACCATAGTCTCAGTGTCTGACGCCGCTGCTCTCGATTCTGGAACAGGGATAGCAGCCTCCCGAACACCGCCTTCAGGTTCCGCTTGCGAACTCAACGCTGGGCCCCTGGGTTCAGGTGGTGCGAACCCAGAGTTCACTTCAGAGCTCAGGGTCTTCGCCTCCTCCTTCACTTGTCCAGACTCCGGCTTCACTTCCACAACAGACTCGTCCGAAGATGAGACCAAGTCAATCACCTCCGGGGGCTCAACCACATTGGCGCCTCCCTCCGACGCCTGAGCACCCCCCTCGCGGGTGTGCTCCTCTGGGACTTCAGGGGTCTGCGACCCAGAATTCGTCTCCGATGAACCTTGAGACCCAGGGGAAACTTGATCCTCTGGGGTTTGTGATCCAGCGGCCGACTGATCTTGAGCAGCAGACGCCTCAACGTCCCGACCTTGCGCTACCTCACTTTCGCGAGCAGCCCTCTTCGCCTTCCGAGCGTCGCGGACAACTGTTTCCAGGTCCTTGTGCTCCTCAGGCCCCAAACCTTGAACACGACGCGACTGACGTGACGCCTCACCGCGTCCTCCGTTACCACGTCCACTCTTCTTCGCCCCTCGTCCTCCAGGCATCTTGGTAGCTTGAAGTTGACGGGCACTCAACTCTCCTTCAACACTTGACTTCGGTGAAATCCTCGACAATCGAATCCGGGCACGCGCACCAGCTGTGGCGAGGCCGATGAAACCTTTATCGCCCAGGGGGTTTGTATAGCGCAGCCCAAGATGTTTCTCAGGGTGTAAACCCAGAGAATCGACTTGAGAGTCAACAGCAAGGCGATTGATCCAGAGGTTCGCAGCCGCGAAGCTTTAAACCCAGAGAAAACTCCCCTTGGTTGGCGTGGGTACCTCGTGTAATCCCTGTCGGCTCGTTTGTCTTCGACGGAACGGCACTCCACCGATTGTAAGTGTAGCCTTGAAGAAGTGCCGGAGTGCACGTCTAATCCAGAACGCACCTCCACACCAAAAGGCAAACCCAGAGATTTAGATCACCTGAAGCCCAGAATATCACAGATTCAAGGCTCGGGATTTCAGTCAACTCCGGGACTCGGAACTCAGAAGACACCTTACCCAAATGCCCTCTTAGCTTGATAAATCCAACAAATACAGAGTATACAAACACTACAACTAGCCGTCACTTATTCTTTTGGACCCTCGGACGGTGGGTCACTCCTACACTAGGCTCACTCGAGTCCTAAATTCAGGGGCCTAGCTCCCCTGAGACTCACACAAACGCGCACCACCTCCAATACAGGAGGAAAATACAATCACTATCAATAACCTTCCCTTCACACAAGCAGTCAATACAAAATCCTGGAGGCGACTACCTAGCACCCCAGAATACCCTTCGAGAATATGAAATGGGCTACCACGAGCACAGCAAGTGACCCAACTAGGATATGGAATAGATGGACCACTCCAGGAAGCTCAAGGCCGTCACTGGTCCCCACCTAACTGGACTTGAGTTTGATGGAGTCCACACAGACGGTCGTCCTTCACCGTTGATGTGCCCTTAGCGTCCCGCGGTCGTAGTCTCGGGTCCTCCGGAATGGTCGTCGGCAGGCTTGGCCGAAGTCACTTGCGCAGTACAGGGAAAATTGAACTCTGTTTGTCTTTTATCAGCTACTTCTCTTTTCTCTATCTCTTCTGCATTCTTCTTTGGGCAAATATCTTCTGTTCACTATGCTTGAGGTCAAATGTCTTGTCTTGAGTATACCTTGGGTTCAGCGGTCCAAACTTGCGATCGACTTGCGATTCCATTGTTGTCAGGCTTCGAAAGTGCCAAATGTGGGTCCTTGGTCTTGGTCTAGTATGACACGGGATTCCCTCTCGATTCCTTGAAAGTGTCCAATCTGCACATCCAATATGATTCTTCAAGGTCACACATCACTTGATTACAAACTGGCTTCGGACTGACTCGAAATCCAGAGAATCACCTGAAACTCAGGGTTATCCCTGAGATTTCTGTGAAACTCTGGGGGTTGTGATGATCTCTGGATATTGGCTTGGGAGATACTTGATTTTGGTATTTAGAGTCTGGATTCATGATCCAAACCCAGAGATACGTCTTGAACTCTGGGTCACCCGTACTCAGGGGGGTGAACTCTGGGTAATAATGCGGTACTCTGGATATTAAGTCTGTTCCGTCACAGACTCACATTTTATCTCCATAGATCCAAACACTTAGCGGGTTTAGCGGCCTCCTGCGCATGATCACGGTGGTAGTGGGTTGGTTTCTCAGGGTAATATGATCCTTTGTCGTTACTATGGTCCACAGCAAGATGAGGTGTACTCTGGGATACGTTCGCCAGAGACACTTTCCGCCAGACTTTAGGCACTCATCGTAAGGGAAAGTCCGCGGCTGGACTGAGTGTTCTTTGCACCCCTGGGTGTGCACTCCCAGGAATCACACTTCCAGCCAGTTGGGCCCATCTGCGGTCAAGTACTGGATTTATCCCATAACTTCATTTTATTCCCACAGTCGCCATCCGTGTCACACGGGTACAGCCGCGCCGCATCCAAGTCATCCACCAATCACAATCCAATACACACTCCAAGTCACAGAGGTGACGGCACGTCGTAGGCAATTTTCTGAAACCGCCTCGTGTCATTAGGAATTGAAGGGTGTAATGAATCATTACGGCATGACCCTAATGACAAATGAGATAATTGACGCTCGCAAGATTGAGAGATTAGCGAGATTCGCTACCACAGTTGTAGCCCCAACTGCAAAATTGAGCGTTGGGAAGTGAAAGATCTAACGTTTTACGGCCTTTTCGTAATGAAAACTGTTGCTGTTGGTGAAGGGATTAATGTTGACTATGGTGGAGGGAATGCGGCATTCCCGGTTAGTATTATGCCGGTGGTTTTGATGAAATGATCGTTTTTAGTACTTTAATACCCGGTTTTTCAATGCTTAACTAGCAAAGGAGGCCATGCAAATGCAATGTGAAAAACTGTTGAGGATTTCTTCCTGCTTCGTAAGTCTTAATGACTCCATACGCATCTGTAATTATAGTACATGCATTGTTTGCTGTGACAACTGCATTATCAGAGCTTCATTCTCAACCAGTGTCAACGGAATCTTGAATTCTTTTACCATGTCTGATTAGGGTCCTACTAGATTATAACACGCCTAAGGCACGCTGAAAAATTTCAAGTGGAACATCAGTCAATGGCAACTTTTGGTATGTTCAATGAACATTAAATCTTTCGTGGCATAGCGCATTCTGATTTTTGACATCATCAAGTTATATCAAGAAAATAGTGCAGATTCACCAACGCTGTACGTGTATTGAGTAATGAAACCTACATAGATTTCTTTATCATGGAAATTGGCATTACCTTTTCATATTTTTATCTTAGTGAATGGTCAAGGCTGTTAAGAGCGTTCGCGCTGCAAAGGCGGCAAAACGGGTTCTTCTAACTCTGGCAAAACACCAATGACACGACAATGCACATGCCCCGTTTCAGGTAGAGATAGGACGCAGAACAGCGACTTGCACGTCATGCCGAAACCAAAAAGAGGAATTCGGCTGCGCAACTGCAACCATTCACAATTAAGCGGAATAGGAAAAAGGAGGTATTCGAGATGGATTACACGACGCACGTAATAGAGTGCTGAAGGTAAAGTATGTATAATTGCGATTCGTGGACAAATTTACCTAATAAAGTGTTGCAATTGGTATCAGCTTTTCAATGCCATTGATGCTCCCTTCATACGTATTTGCGGTAGCTGTAGAGAGCTAACAAAGTCCGAACAACCAGTTCTGAAACGGTTCGATCAGTAGGCTGAGCGGTTTGCACCTCTTCGAAATAGTGCAGGAGTACGTGGAATTACCACCGAAGGCGTCATCACCAACAAGGAATCTGGAAATCGGATGATTTGGTTATGTTGGCGATGTGATAACTCTCTACGGAAGAAAGCTAACCCAATATTTTGCAGAGCAAGTGGGTCTCGAATCGCACCTGTACCACAAGAACTCAATCGTATTGAGCCACGACTAATTGGATTAGGTGTTTCATTTACAACTTGCGTAAACCTATTTTGCGACGGGCAGGAGTTAGCACAAGTGAGATTGCCGAGATCACCAAATATTTCCGTACCTAACTAAATTAAAGGTGCAATAAGTTTCTCAGTAGCTTAAGAGCACATATCTATATCGAGCGGTGTTTGAACGGTACTTGCAAATGTGAGTGATATGAATTGTGTGTACTACGATCGTTTACGAAGCTTCAGTTGGACCTACAAAAAATTTACTCTGAGTGACGAATCACATCGATCAACTCCAATTCCAGCTGCCAAACTCATTTAAATCTAATTTTATCGGTTATGATCACATAAAATACCTTGATACGATAGCTATCAACATACTAGAGAAAAATAGTGTATTAATAAACGAAATTGCATAGTTATAACGGTGACAGGTTAGTTATGTCATCATATTCTTCTCTCGTGAGCTGCCCAGATTTTGTCACAATACTCGAGCAGTAACCTGTCCGCTTCGATTCGCCTCGTCACTACTTCACGTTGTGTCTTGGTAACTACAGCCAGAAGCTTTAATGTTTCACTGTTGCCAGCACTCCTCATGTTTTAGTCCTGAATAGTCTGTGATTGGGAGCCAATCGATGCAGTCACGTTCACGACTACGGCTAGTGACTGCAAGGATTTCCGGCTAGATAATCTACCACAGGCAGGGTTTGGCAGTTCTTGTTGTGTGATTCTACGTCTCTCCAGTAAATCACAATTATCGCGAGTGTCATCAAGTTTTCAAACCGTCGAGTTCTCCACCGTTGACGCTGGTTAGCGTTCGTACGTTGTCGGTACAACGCACAACCTATGTAGCTCCCCATTTCGTTTTTGATCGCGATTTCTATTACACCGCACAGAGTACTTACATTTCGTACTCACAGAGATTTGAGGAGGTTTGGCGGTAGAACAACTGGAAATCGTCAACCTTGCTGATTGGTCTTGTAGTGTTGATACTGGTTCAGACCCTTCTCCAGCATTACGAGCGGTAGGTCCCTGTAACGCGCTTGAACTTTTAATACGCATCCTCGACGCTGATGTGTCCACCGTATTGTGTTCTACACTATCACACTTCTTCCGCTGGTACCATTCTTGTTGACGATGACGCTCACACAACCAATGTTCCTCTTACCAGAGCGCATTCGATCACATCGCGTTGGCTGCTTCAAAGTGACAGGTCCATGGTCACCGACGTTTGAGGACGTAGAACTTGATGCTACAACAATTTGTCGTGTTTCGTATCGCTTTCCTGTGCTGCCTCGAATTGATTGGTTAGGGAGGAGATCAAGGCGTTTGGTGTATGACTCCCCTTGACCTGGTATTGGTCAGAATCCGAGACGATCAGGTAAGACGTCATGAATAGCAAGCTGGTGGTGGTGAAAGCCTACCTGCCATAATAGCTTGCGAAGGTTCTGCGTAAAGGGGGGCGTAAATAAACCGGTTAGAAATCGGGGTATATGCCGCCCCCTTAGCAACTGGTTCTGGATGCTGCCATACTAGTTTAATACAGAATGTCGGAACACCATGAGGTGAAATACCCAATCAAATTAGCCCTACTTCAAGCATCTCTTTAACCAAGCTCACAGAGGTCAGTTTGCTCTGGGCTGAGACGCCATTGAGGACGGAAAATGGTACCATGCCTCGGAGTTAACGTGTTCTCCACGGGCTGATCATCCTTTTCAAATTATTTCGGAATATTTTTTTAAACCGCCGAATAAGAAGAAATGCTGGGTTAACCCGAAATATTTCTTTATCAGTTGTGCCCTGACGTTTGGACTTTTCCCGTGTCTTTGATTTTAGCGTCTGTTGTTGGTAATGCTTCTTTATCGCGTCCACATATACTGGAAGGAAATCAACGTCCTTTTCAACTTAGCATGAATGGCGCTGGTTGTTGCTTCCATGTAACATGAATAACGCTGATTGTTGCTTCCATGTTACATAAATAGCGCCGATTGTTGCTGAGGAAGAGCTAGTGCGAATTCACACAGTTTCTTCGCCAGTAGCTGTTGAGCTCGTTTAATTGACATATATTTGCATTGTGCTGAAATAAAATGCTTTTCTCCGTTACTTCGAATTATTAGCAGTTTGGTTTGTTCGGCTGCACAACTAGTTTCACATGTTGATCAGTGTCGTATACGTTTCTGTCACCCAATCAATAATTGGTTTCATCTCCCGCTTCCATGGAAATCCCATCATCAAGTCACACCAGTTTGAACACAAGACACATTGAAACAAAAATCAAATGAAGACATCTCATCCATCAATATGCTCAACAAAATGGTTCCATTAGGAAACCGCACTGTCTTTTCATTCCGAATCTGACGTCAAACGTACCACTATCCCCACACAGTCGAGTAAGTTATTTTTTCGTAGGAACTCCTCGCTAACTCCACAGAAATTTTCTTCATCATCAAAGAACGCTGACCCGCGCCAAACCTAGTCATTTTTCACACAGCTAGCAAGTCCAGTTTGGTGAAACGTCCGTTTTCTCTACAAAGTGTTTGACACAGTCGGTATTCCCTGGGTTGAAAATCCAAGAAATCAAGTTATTGTTGACAATAGCTGGTCCTAGAACACCAAGGACCTTCTAGTATAAATCTTTTTTATCGTGGAGAGATCAGATTGAATAGCAGTAAGGGCATCCTATATTTTTTGACCATGCTGGTGGTGAGGTCTGCACTTATAGCGCTGTAGACGTAGACAGGTGTTTCCATTTGTTTGATGTACTTCTCCACTTGACGCTCCAATTCCACGGGTGTGAATTCAGTGATGGTTTGGACTGGCATGGGACCCGTGACATCCCAGCGCGAACCTAAGCGTTCCTGGTTCGGTTTTGTTGACAGTATCGTTTAGTGAGTTGATATTTTCGATGGCAAGACTAATTTTATTTCGCATCTCAACCGATAGTACTGTTATCATGTTGACGCGTGCTACTAAGCTCCTCAGCCTCGTAGCTTTACGTTTTTTTACGATGTCTGACTCTGTGTGACAATCCGTTGAAGTAGTTGATTTTCTTTTAGGTTCTGGGCACTGGCAAGATGCTTCTCGCGACGTTTTAGCGTATTCAGCCATGACGTTGTGATACCCACTTGATCTGCACTGATTTTCTGGAGCTGGTCTTGGAAACCTAGAAATCCAGCAAGGATCACCCGCAATGAGATTACGTCTTCTGTGGTTAGAGGCTGTTCCCACACGTTGGTACCTGGAGATCCCTCCCCAGTACTGTCACTCATTCATTTGTAGCTCCTTGACGAAGGCCAATATGTTGCAGTTTGGTGCCACCCACAACCAATGGTCCCGGTAGTTCATTTATGCCCACTAAACCCTGCAAATTGCGATCTCCTCACACATCAGACCCTACTGGCGATGTATTGTCGCGGCAACCCAGGACCCGACAGTCTTATCAGAATCGTGTCCGAAAGCGTCCGCATCAAGCTCATCCACCCTCTTTCCCAGGAGATGCCCTCGAAATCATCTGGTAGGTAAAACGAAGTGATGGCCTCAGAAAAATCATCAGGAACGAGTGGGACCAGTGGTGGTGCTTGGTGATCGACGCCGATTTCATCAGCATTTGGCCCGAGGTTTCGGGAGCCCGTTTGTCGACATTGACAAAGGCAACAACGACTCCCGCGTGTCAGGGAGAGTGATAAACGACATCTCGTTTTTGAAATCTAGATCTGTCAGCCATCGCTCAGATTGCACCGCCACCACCAAGCCAACGCTTGATCATTGTTCCAGCATAGCCCTCAAAATCATGCGGTGCAAACGCAAGAACCGGATTCCGAGGTCGTGGTGATGGCTGGCGATGTCGCCGCACCATATCGCAACGCATTCACAGCGAATGTGCCAAAATTTGCGTTGCCCGAATTCCCGAAGAAAACGCCATCGTGATCGACCTATCAGCGGCCTTCGGCTGCCCAGAATCGGCGGGGTCGTACAGCATTTTAGGTGAATCCGTCGCGTTTATCCACGATAGTAGCACCGGTCATGCTCACGCCACTCGCTTCTATAACTACCACTGGGTGGACGACCACGTTAACGTTGGACCCGACGTGGGTTTGCAATGACCGCCGTTATGGGCCCCGCCGTCGTGAACAAAGACAAGTTTACTCCGTGAAACACACACAAAAATGCTCGGGCTCACCCACACCATCAGCGCGCTTGTTCCTGCTTTCTGACCGGCTCTTACCTGTCGATTTGTCGCACAGGAGGCAGCCCTCATTCAAGAATCCAAGTAAGGGAAACCCAACGAGTTCGACATCAACTACCGCGTGTTTCTAGCGTGCACATTTGCGACATATTCATGGGGAAGGTATAGAGAGTTACCCACCAAGCCAGCGTCCAACAAATGTGCACTTCTAGATCGGCAATACATCTGCCATCCCGTGGTAGTCCAAAATAATGTCACACAGTAGGCACGCACAGGCTCTTACTCGCCTTCTCAGAAGCTGAGAGAAAATGTACGGCCTACGCAGTTCGGCAGCACACATCCCGGGCAGTGAGATCACAGCAGCCGACGCTGGATCGCGACGCGAGGAGAACGCCATGTACGCTCAGGTTTTCGACGACATGACTAGAGGTTGGAAAGCACACTCCTCCGCCATGAACCATTTCAGATCTCAATTGCATTTTGCACGACATCTCCGCGAAGACTCTGTTGCCGATACTTCCCTTAAAACATATTCACTCACCTTTAGCTACTGGAAACGGTAGACTCCCTTACGAGCCATCCAGTGGTAGATCAAAATATTAGTAGAAGGCAAGTTTCCATCGTATCCGCATTCATAATCGACGGCGCACGCGTCGGATTCGGCTTTAACGGACCAGTGCATAGTTCCACAATCAAGAAAATACTAAGTAGGATCCACCACTTCTTCCAATGCTGGCCACATATTCCCTGTCAACCATCCACAGGTGCGTATGCTCCTTGAAGACGTAGTTCACCATCCGACGTGTTGATAAAGTCTTAAACGAGGGCTTCGTCATATTGTTTGTCGAATCCTAGCGAACTCAAAACGGGCCTTAAAATTGCGCTTCCTCAAGCGAAAGCTATAGGAGATTTGCTATGGTTGCAAATCGCAACTTGTATCGAAAATGTGCCAAATGATTGAGATTATGTAATGTATGCATCAGGTCCTGGATATTTCTCAACAAGATTTCGTCGTCTATCGTGAGCTTTATTCAGCGAAGTTTAAACAACGCAAAGCAAAACGGAAGGAGGAGTACACAAAGAATCTTCCAGTTTAGTGTTAACGGCACAATCGTCACCAACGAGATAAATAACTTCATCACTTTTCATGTTGAAAAGCGAGTGGATTCCTTCTAGAAATGTGATGTTATCCTCCGATATGTGATCGGTGATATCATCGCCAACAACCTGAGCCCTTGCCACGGCAATCATAATATTGAAAACGCGTGAACCAGCAAGGAAGTGGTCCGGTTGGAGACTCCATCTTGAGCAGGGATTCCGATGAAATAAGCTTCAAGTAATTATACTTAGGCATTCCTGGGTCTTCGCACAACGAAAGTGCGTAGCGGAAATTTCTCTGGGATGTTCGTTCAATGAAGCTGCCGATGGTTGGTGTGACTTGGCATTACGATCACTATAAAGTCAAGGTGCCTTTGACGGGGTTACACGAGCACCTTGCTTAGAGGAAACGTGCTATCAGGGGTAAACAAACCCCCTAGTGAATGACCGTTCACAAGTCCCTGGTCTTAGGGAACTTAATAGCAAGAATAGGTTCGGTTTAGACTGAATATATTTAGGGGTTAATTAAGTAATTTGGCCTGTAATAGAAATAACTAATTAACTCTCCTCTCCTTCATATAAAATCTGGTCCCATACCATTTGTTGAAGTACACCTCAACACATGATGTTTACACTGAGAATGAACTATTTAAGAGTTGATAATAGGTTCTAGTAGGTCCTCTCTAAACCAGTATATCATTTTTTCACTATACTGATTATGTTCACTAGATCTGTACAGCAGGATTAAGACACGCACACAAGGTACCGGCGGTCCACCAAATCGGCCCTCATGTTTATAGGGTACAGTCAAAGTGATGAAAATCATCAGCTCGATTTCGTAGAAGATACCCAGGTCCTGCTACACGATGATAATCTGCTGCTATTCAATGCAACTGTTGTCGAGATGCGGCACATGAGCAATAATGTAGCCATCCAGGAGTTTCGTCGACTGACAGCGGTCCACTGCCCACCAGGAACTTGGGCACTGGTCATCGACCAGCTCATGCAGACGAGTAGACCCGTACGATAACTGCGCGTGAACACGCACATAATTTCAGGAGGCTGCTCCACCAATCCCCTTTGCAAAGGAGAATGAACCTTTTCCAGAGGCAAATTTCGTCCTCGTTGGCATGTGGAATTGAACCGCCATACTTGAACTTGGGGCTTCACCAGCATGGAGGCCTAGTTCGAGGACATTGCGCTGAACGGGAATGAGGCCGAGCTGTTGCGTGGTAGCCGACCTGCCCCGCGTCGGCCAAAGGAACACCACGAGAAGGACAAAGCCAAGAAGCCTGCTGGTTGACGCCACCACAGCAGGCAGCAGCCGTATGGTAACTGGAAAGGCTCAAGTTGGCAGAACTCGAAGCAGTGCTTATTCCGCAGCAAGTAAGGACACTTAATGTCCGAGCGCTTTCGGAACCCCGACTCGGGCAACAGGCAGCGAGGAGGCAACACTTTTGCCGCGTTGCAGGAAAAGATGTCACAATGGCCGCGATGATGAAAGGATCAAAAAGCGGTAAGATGAGGAGCTGAATGCGATGCGATTCTATCCAGAGGACGACATGGACGTGTTTGACATGGAAGGGGTGCTCCCCACGTCAACGGCACCTCTTTCACGATCCGCTGAAACGAATATGAACCGTTGTAAGTCCATCGACCTATAGGCATATGCAATACAAAGTCGGAGCCTATGGTGGAGACGGAAGGGCTGATCGGAACGCATCGCTTTCGTGTCCTCACTGGCCCGGGCTGCCCGTTATCGGCCATTGAACAGATGATTGCCTCGACGACCAAGAAGTTAATGAGACTTCCTCGCAGTGAGGCAAGCTTTCGACAGGGCAACAAATCAACCGGCCGGATCACTCACGTGGCAATGACGTAGCTCATACTCCCGCTCTTCTCGTCCAACCGCTGCTTGACGTATGGATTTTGTGTGGCGACGACGCTACTATACCCCGTAATCCGGGGATAGGATTTTGTCTCGCGTCATGGTATCCATTTGCTGTTCGCTACTAAGCAGTTGGAGTGGAAAAGAGTGGCAGTGCCTATGGTGAGGGATACCGGAGGTCGCATTGCAGCGGCAGCACTGGCCACGCTAGAAGACGAGTGCCCAACGGAAATTGCTGTAGAGGAAACTCTGGACGACGAGGCCATAACTTCGTTGTTGGTCGGCACGGCCCTGAATGAGGGTGAACATCTCGTGATGTTTAGCGAATTCCCGATTGCTTGCAGTGGCTGGAGAAGGACGGGTCAATACGACTTGTGTCGGCTGAACCGCCTGTTAGTCCGACATTTCTACCCATTGCGGAAGGTCGCGAAGTTCCTGAGGCAGCTACGAAAGGCGAAATCTGTGTGAGCACTTGACGTACCGATCGGGTACTACTCCTGAGAGCTTTAAGCGAGAAGCAGACAGCCAATGGCGATTGTATTCCTGTTTGGAAAATTTGTCTTTCGAGATTGCACATGTGGGTAGTAACTGCACGTGATGAATTTCAAGCGGTGATGAACCGTTGCCTGGGTGACTTGGATTTCTGTTAGGCTATCTGTATAATACCGTAGTCTAGGTGTTAAGTGCCCGGCATTGTTAAGTGTCACCCCCTTGACTGACCAATCATAACAAAGTATTCGCGGTATCAGATTAGGATTTGCAGTTATATGTTAAGTGTCACCCAAACAAAGACAGACCAGTGGTCACTAACCACTGATCAGTCCGCTGGTCAGCAACCACGAATCCATACTACACCAAACTGACACGCACAACAGTAAATTATGAGACGACGACAAAAAGGAGAGTACAAGCCGATCCAGCGTAAATAACGCTCGGAAGCGTTTGCATTCAAGGCTGCTGTGCTTTTATATTATGACACAAACACTAGTTTCGTGTTATCGACCCACCTTGTCCAAGAATCGACCCCAATTCTACGTCTTACATGTCTGAAACGCGTGTTATTCGACGCTGGAAGCACGATCGAGCTCACATCGCAGCTTTAGAACTCCACGATATTCTTAGATATGTGTTGCAGCTTCACACATCTGGATGCATTCATACTTAAGTCGGTACAGCCTCTCCCTTAGGGCAAAAACATGCCAAGGTCAAGTTTCTACCGAAGATTCAGTTGAGGTTACAAGATAATTCACAGCAACAGTGCGACAAGGTGTAGTCGACGAAGGAATTACTATGATATGCAACGCCGACCAAACCGCTATATTTTTGAATATGTGCCGGAACACACTATCGATCAACGGGGAGCTAAAACTGTATGGGTAAAATGTGGAGGGAAAAGCAAAGAGTGGTTAACCGCAATGTTAATCGCGGATAACACAGGTCACAAATATGACTCCTGGGTTATCGTTAAGGTGCGTCCAAAACAAACGATGACATCCGTGAAGAAAACACGCGGTTAAGACACGGATTTAGCCGAGGAATGTGGCCTGATATGGAAAAACTACAAATGGAAACACATACCAATATTTACACAAATGGGAAGGGCTGGCGGAATACTGAGCTATCATTAAAGTTCTTGTAGCATTTTTGGTGATCGTTGTTCTACTGATGATCCCGTCATGTTTATTTGGGACGATTTCAGCGCTCACTGGACTGATGAAATCATCACCTTTGTAACTGAAAAAATGTTGTTTTGCAGTGCGTATCACCTGAGTATACGCACTGCTGTCAGTGTGGTGACATCTCTTGAAGTAAACCTCTAAAAGACCGCATGCGGACATTTTGGACTGAATATTTGAAAGACGAGAGCACCCAGAATTTGGTTCGGGGGACCGAGAAGGTAGATGCTTTGCATTCACTTTCATGGCTTGATACTGACGTCGGTCAGGTTCGCTGGGACGACGACATAGTCGAGCGGCACATCGTTTAAGCTGAAGAGTATGTAGACAATGTAATTGCGACTAAGTAAGATGTCTATCCAATTGATTTTACCATATGAATATGTCTCGCACCTTCGTCACCATTGACCGTGAAAAACTACTTGAAGTCCTTCGCATGTTCCTACAAGAAGATAAAATTCGTTTAATCCGGCTTCTAATGTCTGACACAACGCTCTCACTCCGAGTCGGCCACCAAGTCCTACAGTCATTCGACAGCAACACAGGTACTTCTCAAGGTGACTCACTATCTCCTGTTTTATTTGTTATCTACTTAGAAGCAGCATTATGAGACCTAGCAAACCACCCAGCGATACCGTCGGATTTACTCCGACAAATAATAGTGTATGCGGGCGACGCTGACTTTATCTGTCGAGATCCTGCACTTGTGCCGCTGATCCAAACTCATACACCGGAAGTACTTGTGCACTGGTCTCTTCAAATGATCGCATCGAAGACGGAACGCGCACGACTCCGACGCTCGACGACACCGGCTTCCCCGGACCCTCGCGCACGAGCAGAAGAATAAATTTGGAGAGCTACGCGGAAGCTCCGATCTTTACTAGGCGACAGCGAAGACGTCGCCTGCCGCAAAAGTCTCGCAGCTGCGGCGCTTCGCCGACTTTGGAATATCTGGATCCGCCCCCATCGAATCACCAACAAGAACCGCATGCGTCTCTACAACTGCTACGTTTTGCCAATCATGCTGTATAACTGCGGAACATAGGTGCTCACCCCGACGGAACTACACTGACTGGAGATCTTCCATCGTCGTCAACCACGCTCCGATCTCAACGTGCGCTACCCGCGTAGGATACCGAACAGCGCCCTATACGAAGCTAGCGACGAACGACCACTACGCCACCGTATCCGCAAGGCAAGATGGGGCCTACTCGGTCACATCCTTCGGCGTCCTCCAGACATTCCGGCATTCGTCCAGATGAAGGCTTATTTCAGTTACTCCGACTGTGGTAAGTAGCGCGGGCGACCACGCACAACTCTACCTGCTGTCCGTGACAACGACTTGACTGTCAGCGGATGTGGACTCCATCTCCGCTCCGACGACGACATGGAAACACTCCGACGGCTTGCCCATGACGGACGCAAATGGAAGATGCTCTTGACCTCTATCGCTGACGCGCTACCTGCCAAGGGAGAATCAACGTATGCGGACACCACACAATGTCGCCGACTAGCTAAAATGAGACTAGCGCAGATGTAATTTGGCTACGCGTACACGTCAATCATTACATTACATATCAACATGAATGTTGAACTTATTATGATCTTGTGATTTGCCTGAAGGTGGCGAGGTGACACTTAACACCAACATTACGGTATCCTGATCCTGTCCAGTAGCTTCGAGGAGAATGTGAAGCACATGCGCCATATGCTGCAGCGACTGCATGACAACGGTCTAATAATCCATTCGGTCAAGGAAAAAACTCGGGGCTGCGGCAGTCAAGTACATGGGATACATCATCAGCTGCGACGGCATCTTGTCGAAGCGCTCAAAGGTGGCAGTCATCCAGCACATCACAATGCCGCGCAACCGACGCGAACTCTGGAGGTTTGTGGGCATGGTGAATACTACCGTGACGTATGGTGAGGTGAGCCAACTAGCTGGCACCGCTCACGTCGCCTCAGCGTCTGTTCGCCTGGGATACCACTAAAAATAAGGTGTTCGTGGAGCTGCTCGCGAGCGACGGCATCGAAATGTTGCCAACTACAACACGCAACCCTCAATCAAACGGTGTGATTGAGCGTCTACACTGATTGAGCGTCTACACCGTGTCGTTGCCGACAAGATCAGGACGTAGGAGATAACCACGGCATCCGACTGGGAGATGTTCCTCCATAACTTCACGTTTGCTCTGCGGTCCTCACACCTTAGCATGTTGAATGAGCCAAGTTGCGTTTGGCCGAGGCATGATTGCGGACATCGCACACAAAACATACTGGACGGAGCGGTAAGCTGGATCAGGTCGCTCGGAACAACTAGCGCGAGCATGTTAAGCGCGGCGACTGGTAATACGCGCCCTGTGACCGCGTGCTGCTCAAGAATGACGCGGGTGTGCAGCCCAAAATGGCTCCGCTTTATAGTGAACCTTATGAAGCAATTGCAGAGCGCGTGAGCAGAATGCTACTGCTGGACAATGGCGGCTACATCGAGACGGTACACATCCGTCGGGTTGTCCCTGTCAAGTCCCAGCGTGATGAAGACTGTCAGCAGGATCAAGATCTATGACGCGCACATAAGGTTCCGGCGGCCCGCCAAATCGGTTCAAGCCGATCTCGGATCGAGCCAGCTAGCAGAAACGCCACGAGTGGCTGCAACACGACTGCAGCAAGGTGATGTTTGTAGAGATAGGAAGCTAAGGAGTAAGGAGCCACGAGCTCTCTCGATATACCCACGCAGTTCCCATTTTGACTTACGTGACAAGATCTCTTGATGATTCGCCGGTAGCTAGCTGTTGTATAGACAACTTCTTAACTCTAAGTGAATTCACTTCCCCTTTTGACGTCTACAACAACAATCGCTTCCTCTCTACATGCCGCTAATCTACCCCTCCATCTCGTTGAGTGGCTCACAGCCACTCGACCTACGTGTCAATTGTGGCGATCCTACACGACAGACCATGGAGTATTCCTTGAGTGGCTACACAGAAGTGCGTTTACTTCAGGAGGAGGTACACAATGTGGGGCATCCCTCATGTAGCCCCGTTACAACTTGGGAGTTGATTCAGATGAGGAGCCAACAACGATTTTGAAGTTGTTGAATATTTGACGCTTGGTGAACAGATTGTTTGTTGCCATCCTGGTAAGAAAATAAGACTCAAACTTGTAAGTGACCATAGTTTTGAATGATGGCGCGTCAACTATGAAGAGCGCATGGTCGATTTGCTTTCATTGATATGTTTCGTCTTCAGTATAAGCACAAGTTTGGCGGTCAGTTGTTCTAACAGCAACAAATTGATTAAATTATTTGCGTTACTCAAATTAATACTGGAGTAAAAAATGTCGCTTAAGACAACGTTCTTGGATAGACATGGAGCAGTACTTCTCGTACTGCTGCAACTGGCACAGCTTAGCTAGATGTTGCCTGTGATTCATGCAAGATGAATGAGTTCCTGATCGTGTAGGCTGTCCTACCGACACGGCGAAGGGGCGCGGGACCTTTGGCAGAAGAAGGTGGCGCCAGTTGAACGCTTCGATAGCCATTCGTTTGTGCTTGGTGTTGATGTGTGGCGCCTGGATCAGAAAACGCGATGACGCAGCGCTACTACGCGAGATAGAGGGATCTTGAAAGGCCGCAGGAGAACAAGGCACCAACGCAGCCGACAGCTGCGATGGCATTCTGCATTTCTCGCTGGACGAAGCACCTCGACCTGATCCAGAGTCATCGCCATGCACAGTGTGCCTCCTCGTGTCACACGCAGCGCCACTAGTGCGGCCAATGTCGTGGCTGCAGCATCGGCTCGTCTCTCCATGACGGCTGCGTCTACAAAGGCGCTGTGGGACGGGCTCTCTAGGAAGATTGCACAGATCTCGGAACCTGCGCCGCTCAAGACAGCCACAGCCGCAACTGAACGCACACCACTTCTGCATTTTGACGCCACGGTGGTGCCTCGTACCTGCGTTGAAGATGAAGAATCGACGTGCACCAAACCGTCCTCGATAGGCCACAGCAGTGAGTGTCAAGCGCTCCTGCGTCTGGCCTTCCAGATGCTACTGTTTGCTATTGTGGACTTCGCTCCCAACTTCCTCAGCGGCGTACTCACCGGCCACCTTAGCGCCTCACACAGCAGTGAATTCATGGCGGCTCGAAGCTTGGCACTCATCTTCAATATGATTACAAGCACGACGCTCATCGCTGCCATGAGCGCAGCGATGGATACCCTTTGTGCCCAAGCTTACGGCGCTGGTCAACTACGAGAATTGGGGTTGTTTTTTCAAACAGGGTTGCTGGTGTTCTGCATAGGATTTCCTCCTGTGGCCATCGCAAGCTTCTACTGCGTCGAGATACTGGAGTTTGCTGGACAAAAAGGTGAACTTGCCCGGTTGGTGCGCAGTCTGGTACTGCTTGCACTGCCAGGAGTGCCGTTCGCTGCTGTGAATACGTTGATGTGCAAGATAATGCAAGGCCAAAGTCGTGTAGAGCCACTCGTGGGTGTTGGCCTCATGGCAAGCGTTATTCAAGCTATACTATTGTATGTTTTCATGTTCCAGACGCCGCTGGGGTTTACAGGATCTGCTCTCGCTATTTCAACAACGTTGGCTTGCTACGCAATTGCGTTGGCAACATACTTGTATCGCAGTGGTTTATACCAGCGTGAGTGGCCTGGATGGCAGCTCTCGGAGGCGGTTAGACTCATGCCAGAATTTCTACGCTTGGGTGTCTCTGGTATGGCCATGTTCGTGTGTGAAGTATGGGGTTATGCTGCCGTGGGGCTCAGCTCGGGGATGCTGCCACATGCAGCTGCTGTTGTGAGTGCAGATTCAAGCTACGCTAATCTACGATGGCTTGGTGCGCTCTGGTACGCAGCCATTTCGCTCGCAGGCTCTGTGAGGGTCGGAAACGCTTTGGGTGCTAACGATCCGAAGCGTGCTTGGCACACGACAAAACTTGCTTTGGGTTTGAGCACAGCCTGCTCTCTCGTTGCGTCGGTTGTCATGTTAGTAGGCCACGGCGTACTACCTTTTGCTTTTACAAGCGATGAGCGGGTGGTGTCGATTACATCGAAGCTGCTACTAGTGACCAGTCCACTTCAGGTTTTCGCTGCGATTGCATCCGTTACTCAAGGGATTTTCCGAGGGTGTGGCTTGCAGGCGCTCGGTGCAAAGGTCAATTTTGTCTGCTACATTCTGCTTGCTGTGCCGGTGGGGTTGCTGCTGGCGTTTTCGTTTGAAATGGGATTGCTTGGATTGTGGCTTGGACTCAATGCTGGTTTTACCGCAAGTGGGCTCTTCAGTACGTACTGGTTGGCATTCCGAGCTGACTGGGCTATGCTGGCATACCAGGCTGTAGAGCGCACTGCATGTGCAGCTCCAGGCAGTGAAGAGATAAAGGACGATACGTGCTACGATGAGATCAAAAGCGAAGCTTGCCACCTTTCGTCGCCACTTGCTATGCGGGGCGTCTCACATTCGATTGAACCAATGCATGAACCCGCCTACATCGATGACATTCGGCCATCGATGCGTTCTGAATGAATGAATGAATGAATGGATGGATGTATGAATGACAACACCCCAGAAACACGAGATCAACAGTTTTTACTTCATGTACATCATGAACGGGGGCTAACACAAGTCGAATAATAACTAAAATGAAAGAACTATGAACTACATATGGAATGATGTGAGTACAATGTATGGATTCGTGTAACAAGCTACTTCCTCAAGCATAAACAGTAAAAACAAAAACGTTTGGTATGAAGTGACAAACGATCTGAAGGTCAATATATCAGCTCATGGAAACCCCTAGGCAGCCACGGCGACGTCGATCCCGACTTCATCCTCGATTCCACTGAGACGAGTTCCGTGCTTCGCGTCATGAGCCATTTTCTCCCAACTCGTGGCACGCAACCAACAAACTCCAGCAACAGCGAAAATAATGGTTCCTGCCATGTTGCCAGCCCATAGTCCAGCGATACCCGCATCGAACTCAATTGCGAATACTAAACCAAGTGGCACTCCCAGTACAAACAAACACACAAAGTTGAGCTGCGCACAGAGCAACTGCTTTCCACAGGCACGGAATACAGACTGCATCCCGAAAGCGAAGCCCAAGAGAGGCAGCAAGGGTAGTAACTCCCTGATGAGGTCTGTTGCTACTGTCGTAGTTTCGGCATTGGGGGTAAATGCACTTGCATACGGTGCCGCAATGTAGGCAACAATACCTGCAGCTACTCCAGACACGGACAGTGACGCACTCATTACGATGAAGCTAATGAGACGTGCACGACGAGCCTGACCAGCTCCCAGAGCATTGCCCATGCGGATGGCACCTGCAATGCAAATTCCCAGCAGCGGCATGAATGCGAGACTAATAACTGAGACGAAGATACCGTTCGCTGCAATTAAGACGTCAGCATTGGGCAGCATACCCGCCAACAAGGAGATGAAAGAGAACCCAACCATCTGGAACGTCATCATGAGCACGCTTGATACACCCAGCCGACCGATTGTGGGAACACGCGCCCAAGCTTCACTCCAGTTCCAACCCGGCCACGCCTCGACAAACACGGGGTTGCGCAGCACCACCGGAAGCACCATCACTGCCTTCAAGAGCCATCCAACAGGGCTGCCCAGCGCCACACCGATATATCCTAATGACGTATGGAACGCGAAGAAATAGGCCGCAATGGAACTCACGATGAAGCTGCCCAGTGATGCCAACACGAACGGGAACACAATATTCTGTGCCTGCAACGCGCTCTTCATGATAGCATACATGATGCAAAACGGCACCAACAACAAACTGGTCAGTAGCATTTGCCCCGCGACGTCAGCGATGTCGGGATTTTGTCCCAACGCAACAAGCATCGGTTTGCCACTACAAAGAACCAGTGTAATGAACGGTAAACACATTAAATACACGACAGTAGCTGCTTGCGTAATTCTCCAGAGCTCGACCATCCTTTTAGCCCCGAAGGCGTGGGAGCACATCGTGTCGATAGCTGAGGAGAGACCCATGATGAGGCCACCAATGATCATCATCTGTATGAGGCTGGACAGTTGGTAGGCAGCCAAAATCTCAGTGCTGCGGGCAACGTCCGTGTGACCTATCATAATGCTCAGCACCAAGTCCGGGAACATCTCGAGCATGACCGCAATCATCATGGGGAAAGCCACAGCCAGCAGCCGCTTGGTCTCCACACTCACAATTTCCCATACTGTTAACTGACTGTCCGCTGTCATCGCCGCCTTCTCCTCTTCGTCTAGAATCACGTCCACCTTGTCTACTGAAGGCAAAAGAGGCGTACGCTCTCCATGGAGCTTCGAGGACGTGTCCAAAGACGTTCCAGGTCTCGGGCTCACACTTGCATGGCGCACAGCGATGAGATGCTCTTCAAGGGGTCCATCCACTTGGTGTAACAGCTCGTCGTGAACAATTCGCGGGATTTCCATGGCTATTGACGTGTGACCCTCGATGCGGATTGCGGACTGCAGACTTGACTCTGCTGACCATAACAACATCTGATTACGAGATCGATTGTTGATGGCGAACACGTGATTGGCTGTAACTGCTGCGTATCCTAAACTGTCAAACTAAACCGTTTTTGATGCCAAAACCGGGGTATTTTACAAAGGGGTATGATGTGTTTATAACAAAATATACTCCGATTTTGAAAATAAACTCCCTTGTATACTCCGGTTTTAGTTGAATAATGCAGATTGTTGATCCTTCCGTTCGTGACCCACATTCCTGGAATGAGTTGCCAATCCAAACTGCACCACATCCTGGCGCACGCAGCTGATCACTGCCACTACTGTCTTGCCAAGGCTTCCCCCGTCCAACATGCAAGGCAACTTTCAGAACGACTTGCCAGAATGCACGAAAGTTGCATGTTTGTCGGATCAGGACCCGTTGAGATGAGGCACATTGAAGCTACTTGTCAACGTTGTTTAGCGATGGATTGCGGACGTGGAGACTTGTGAATGCCTACGACATCCGCGTCGGCTTCATTGCTGCTCTATCCACCAATCATCTTACCACAAATTTGGGAAGAATGTGCGTAAGAAGAGAGTGATCGCCAATCATGCCATGACAGCGTGCATCTCCAGGTCAACATGAATGAATTCCACCAAAGCACACAGTGTTTGCTGTTTAATGAGCGACATACAAACCAACGCTACAGAGTCATGCACAACTACGCATGCATTCTCACCGTCAAATGCTCACAGCACCTTGTATGAGAGTCTGCCTGGTTCGGCCACGTCAACTGGCAATGCTAGAGGTGTGGCGGAAACGGGCGAGTCCTTTGTGCGCTGCAAAGCGTCCGAGCCATGCTTTTTGCGCTTTTCCGCTGCAATGGCACGATGCAGGTGATCGAGCCAACGATCCAGATCAGCTTGCGTCTCGCTGGCCACCAGGAGCTTGCGCCCCACCTCCGTTGTAATCTCCAGACACAACCTTCTAGTACGCAATGTCACTACATGGCATACTGTGAAGCTGCGTAGCAGCGCCCCATTGTCACTCTTAAAGTAGCACAAGGTGGGGCCATGCAGTGTGAAATAACGTCGCTTCCAGTTCTTGACCGTGCCACCTTCCTTTCGTAACCACCCGCTGCACACGACAGGCTCCTCAGCCTCAACAGTACCCAAGCGCAAAGACCGCCGGCCTGCTCCTGCTACCGCGGCAGCCACTGCCTTCGCAGCTGCCTCAGCTCGTTCGTTCGTCTTCTTCACCAACGCCTCTGCGTTCTCGTTTGTGGGCTTTACCTTAGCCTCCATTTGTTGGTTAAAACTTTCGTTGCTCGAAGTGGTGCTTACCGTAGATGATGCTTTCGACAACCCGCGCTTAAACGCCGTGGCTGCTGTTACCACAGTACGCATAGTGTCCAACTGTGCATCCTCCTCAGCATCATCAAAATCGAACTGCGTGTCTTGGTCCAAGTCGCTTTCAAGCGGTTCTGAAAGCACGGCAGCATGCAGAAGACGGTTCCAGGCCATCATCTCATCTTCACTTGCAGCAACGACCTGCATTACACGGCCATTCTGAAAACGAACGTCGAGACAGAAAGGTCTTGCATTTCCAATAGCGACGTTTTCCACTACACCTCGTCCGAGAGGTGGGGCATTTGGTGCACTCGAGTATGAAAACTGCTTGCCATCTAGCTTGAAGAATCGCCGCTTCCAATTCTTGAAATTCTTACCCTTTTTCAATAGCCAACCTGTGCCAGATTCCGTCACACCCGAAGCAGTATCTTCAGCGTTTGCACCAAGCGATAGCCTCTCCAATGCACTGCGACGTTCCTCAGCGTTGTCAGCACCCGGGATACAGTCATTAAAATGGTCAAGCCACGAATGGATCTCGTCCGGCGATTCAGCTACTACGCGCAGCGTGCGTCCTGTTGTAAGGATAAAATCCAGACAATTAGGATAGGTATCATTGGGAACAGCACTTTTCACGATTCCGTTACCACGCGGGGCTTCACCAATTTGCTCAAAGTAGTACAGTTTGTTGCCATCAGCCATAAAGTAGCGACGCTTGAGTGAGCGAACTCGAGCACCTTCTTTACGTAGCCATCCGCATTTGCGATTCAATCCAGTCGTCGAAGCTCTGGGTGTCGTCGACGCCGAATCGCTACCAGTACCGAAAGAAGACCGAAAGCTACCAGTTGAGTCGCGCAGAAGCTGACCAGAGCTGTTGCTGTCTTCATGGGTTTCATCATACCCTTCCAAGTAGCCGCCTGCGCCAGTAAGGCTTGATCGATTACCACTAGCATTGCTTACACTCGGACGAGCACTACTCGCAGCAATTACAGGTGGCACACTCGCATTCGATCCAGCGCGACTTAGTGCACGTGTTAACAAATTGCTGCTACTAGCACCCTTGCTAACACCCGCAGTTGGTGCTTCCTTCTCCAAGGTTTTGGGATCTTTATCCAGCAGTTTGCAGATAGCATTCACCCACTTATCCACTGAAGCCTGGCTATCTGCACTCACACAGAGCACACGACCCGAGCCAAGCTGTACATACACACAGTTGGATCCTGCCTCACCGAGTTTAAGCCCCACAACCTTGCCTGCACCTTTAGGCACGCTTTCACCAGGTCCGTCCTGGTACTGCAATTTGTACCCCTTCAACTTAAAGTACCGCCGTTGCCACTCCGTTGACCGCTGTCCTCTCTTGTACAGCCATCCTTCACACAACACACTCTCCTCAAACGTTTCTCCCAAAAACGGTGCATCCTGTCCAGCGTAAGGATCTCCAAAGCACGGCCGTTTCCCCGTAGCTTTCGCGAAGGCATGATCCCAGGCCTCAATGTCTGCAAACGAGTCGGCACAAATCTTTAAAATCCGGTTGTTGTCCGAGTAAATATCCAGTGCAAAGGGTCTCGACGGGTTAATGTTGACTGCATTCACCCTGGTTTCACCCAATGGTTTCTCGTTCGGATGTGCTCTGTACTGGATCGTTCTCCCCGTGAGCGTCATGTAGCGACGCTTCCAAGTCTTAAAGTTCTGTCCCTCTTTCAGTAGCCAGCCCTTCATCGCGACTGCCCCACTGCCGGTGTGTCCCCGTTGATTGTCTCCAGCCATAGCTTCGTCCCTTGCCGCTTGCAGCACCTCTGAGATCTTACGGAACCACTCGTCGCTCTCGTCGTTCGAGTCCACTTGCATTTTCACCGCTTGATTCTTGAGTTCACCTCGCACGACCAATGCATTCGTGAATTCAGGAGTGAACTCGACGCCACTGATGCGTAATCTCCCTTCTCATCGATGCCCTTGCCGCTGGGCGATCGCTCTGCAAAGTAAATGAGTTCCCGCCCCTTGAGCACAAAGTAGCGACGTTTCCAGCTCTTAATGATGCTGCCTTGCTTATAGCCCCAGCCTGAGTGGTCACAGTACGAGCTGCGGACGACACGCCCCACTGCAATCACGTGCTTGGTGGCCGCCTGAAGCTGCAGTTGCGCCACGCGCTGACGCGCCTCGAGGCTGCCGCTGGACGTCGCGTCCGGTGCGAACATGGTGAACGGGAGAGTGACTATTGCAAAGTGATTGAACCGGCTGGGATGCTGGAAGGACGCCACACGCGATTGGACAAAACAAATGGTCTGATCTCGTTAAGTACGAAACGCAACAGCGAATGGGTTCAACATTGTGAGGATAAGCAAAGATGTGAAGTGGATGTGGACGTCGAACTGAGTGGTAAAGTGTCCATTCACATCTTAACAGTTTATTGACAAGGTCCAAGCTGATCTGCTGCAATTTTGAACCCACAGCTAGGCGAACTGATCCCATAAATTAGATATCAACATGCTTGGCATAAACGCCAAAAGGGTACTACAACGATATGGTAGAGTGTGGTTTCTGATAGCTCTGAGAGCATTGATGATATTTTTTGTTGATGGAAAACGTGAAATGAATCAGCTCAAGTCATCCATACCTGACTGTAATACCGAGAAATATGTGATATCATTGCTACCAACGTTGGCTTGATTGAAGACCGACATCCTCCAACACTATGACCACCACAGTACTATTGGATAGTAGTAAAGGTAGTCACTATAATCTTATCTTAGCATCAGGGCGATACGAGAGGTGAATGGTATTGCTTTATGTTTGAAGTGGCAGTATGCTTCTAAATGGCAAACATAAATGATTTTTATATCATGCATCTGAGTCACTATTCGTGACGACAGGTTAAGATTCCTCTTCTCCTGGAATGGGAAGGTCGAAGTTCTGGTCATCGAATCAACGCAAAACCTCGACTTGTTTATATTCGCTCGCATTTGCGAGTGCCATTGTAGTCCTCCTTCCGTGCGATTCGCGTATAAGAACTTAATTACGTCCAGGCAGTCACCAGCAGCATCATGGCCAACAGCGGTGGTGATACATCCTTCAGTCCTGTTTTCATGTAACCACTTTACCATTTCGAGGTGACCCCATTCCGCTGCCCAATCCATAGCTAGTGTTGTACACCCTGCTAGCGTGTCTGCATGTAGCCACTTTACCACATCGAGATGGCCGCACTTAGCTGCACCATTCATGACTGCTACCGTGCATTCTTCAGAGCGATTCTCATGATGCCATTTCACTACTTCGAGATGACCACATTCAGGCACCCAATCCACCACACTGCAACCTTCACTGCGGCTACCATGCATCCATTTCACAATTTCTAGGTGTCCACCTCGTGCCGCACAATCCATCGCTCTGGAAGTCCACTCAGTAGTGCATTCAGCCACAGCAGAACTTGCAAGTTACCAGCTTTTGCAGCACTCTAACAGCATCTTCAGAATGCACTTCGTTCGTATTTGCTTCCAACCATTGCAACACATCCAAGTGGCCTCCGAGGGCGGAATACATCGCGTCAGTGGGGCTTGAAGCGCGTCGGTCACCAATTTTCCAGACCACCGCTTTGAACCCTTCTTCCTTATCTGAGCACCTCCGCAAATGTAGACACAGTTTGAATGTAAGAGTGTTATACAGTTGAAATGGCGGGTTAAATTGAACTGCGTTACCATTGGCATGCTCGTGTAGCCACTTAACCACATTGAGATTGCTACCAAGTGCAGCAGGACTCAGTGGCCAATTCATACCAGGAAACGTCTCCACAAACCATGACACTGTGTCCAAACACCCACGTTCCGCGGCAACGTAGAACATCGCTTGCTTCACCCAGGACCTCTCGTGGCGGAAGAATTGAGGCGCTTTGTTTCGGACCCATTCAGCAACGAAAGTCTCCGTTTAGTGCTGCTGCTACAGCCACCTCGGTCATGTACAGTAGCTGCAGTAATGGCAAGTTCCCCAATTGCAGCAGCATACCCCATTACACGTTTTACCTGGAGTCTCTTGTAAATGGTGAAGAGACAGAAATTTGTCTCAAAACATGCTCAATCAGACGGTCGTTCCTGGACTTGACTGCTTTCGGGATAGCCCAACGTGCACTACAGTCTACAAACTCACTCGTCAACTAGCTGAAGAACGGCCCAGCTTGGCCTACAACACACGCCCTAAGTACCATCGATCAATCATCTTGATACGATTTAGAACTGTCGAAGTCTCAATTAAGTTGACAAGTTGGAATCAGATTGGAAACTTTACCGTGGACGTTTGACCCTTGGACCAAGGCTTCGTATCCGACCGCGAGCGGACCACACTCCAAAGATCCAGTCGCGATCCCTCACCCACCCAGAGACTCTGGACCAGAGTTACCGCACGTGTCTATCGCAACGCTATAGATGGCAGCAAATTTACTCGATCTCGCTGCCCCAGGTCTCGGCTCAGCGCTCACGTTGCTCGGTCAACTCTACACCAAGTTCAGTCAGTTGAAAGAAGGTCGAGAGCTGTGCATCAGTCTGCATGATCGTCTCAAGGCTTTTGCGGACGAGCTGGAGGACGTTACACCGAAACGCTGCAGTCTGAGAACCTACTGCCTCAACTTCAGAACTTAATCCACGAGTTCGCAGACACCGTCACGAGGTATGCGGACCAGTCCAACTTTGTGAAACGAGTGATGAAAGCGAACAAGTTCGCGGAGGAAGTGAAGGTCTATAACGAGCAATTGGACAGCATCATCGCCTTGATGTCGGTGAAGCGGACGGTAGTTCTCGTAGAATGGCGCACTCAGTTCCAACGCGATGCAGACAAAATGACAGATCAACTCACGACCATAAACGGACTACAACGAGAGATCTGGAAAGCCATCAAGCAACTGCCGACGAAGAAGGACGTTGAGGACATGGTGCTGGTAACGAAGCGTGAACTGCTCGACCATGACGACAGTTCCGACCCGGTGAACACTCAACCACCGCTCGACCCAGTCATGCGCAGCATCGTCAACATTGCAGAGGGGAAGTTTCTTGATGGAAAAGCAGTGCAGAGTCCGCCTCCATGGCTCATTGCAGAGGACGAAGTCACCACTACTAACGACCCCATTGACTCGGAGGGTCTGACGCAGATCTTCGTAGGCGAATGGCAGGGAGTTCCAGTAGCTGTCAAGAGGTTCGATGTCGTTGGTGACAATCCCGTATTCGACAAGCATTTTAAGGTGTGGCGTGCGTTGCTGCACCCAAACGTGGTTCAATATATGGCGCTGGGTCCCGTGACGGCGCTCCGTTCTTCGTGTTATGAGTATGCCCGCCGCCAAAGTCTTGATCGATGCTGGCACAAGATGTCAGAGACGCAAGTCTGGCGACTTCTCCACCAAGCCGCAGTCGGACTCGAGTACTTGCACAAGAAGCACGTAGTACATGGCAATTTGAGTTGCTCCAAGTTCTTAGTGACGGACCAAGGTGGTGTCAAGTTGTTT
>VOQZ01001674.1:0-30510 GCA_008079305.1 Phytophthora palmivora | reverse complement strand
ACAAGATCTCTTGGTGATTCGCCGGTAGCTAGCTGTCGTATAGACAGCTTCTTAACTCTATGTGAACTCACTTCGCCTTTTGACGTCTACAACACAATCGCTTCCTCTCTACATGACGTTAATCTACCCCTCCATCTCGTTGAGTGGCTCACAGCCACTCGACCTACGTGTCAATTGTGGCAATCCTACACGCCAGACCATGGAGTATCCTTTAAGTGGACACTCTGAAGTGTGTTTACTTTGGAGGCGGTGCCCAATGTGGTGCATCCCTCATGTAACCCTGTTACAAGTAGGAAGTTGATTCGTCAACAGCGATTTTGAAGTAGCTGCAGATTTGACGATTGGTGAACAGATTGTTTGTTACCATCCTAGTAAGAAAATAAGACTCAAACTTGTAAGTGACCAAAGTTTTGAATAACAGTACGTCAACTATGAAGAGTGCATGGTCGAGTTGTTTTCTTTGATATGTTTCGTCTTCAGCATAAGCACAAGTTTGGCGGTCAGTTGTTCTAACATCGACAAATTGATTAAATTATTTGCGTTACTCAAATTAATACTGGAGTAAAAAATGTCGCTCAAGACAACGTTCTTGGATGGACATGGAGCAGTACTTCTCGTATTGCTGCAACTGGTGCAGCTTAGCTAGATGTTGCCTGTGATTCATGCAAGATGAAAGAGTTCCTGATCGTGTAGGCTGTCCTACCGACACGGCGAAGGGGCGCGGGACCTTTGGCAGAAGAAGGTGGCGCCAGTTGAATGCTTCGATAGCCATTCGTTTGTGCTTGGTGTTGATGTGTGGCGCCTGGATCAGAAAACGCGATGACGCAGCGCTACTAAGCGAGATAGAGGGATCTTGAAAGGCCGCAGGAGAACAAGGCACCAACGCAGCCGACAGCTGCGATGGCATTCTGCATTTCTCGCTGGACGAAGCACCTCGACCTGATCCAGAGTCGTCACCATGCACAGTGTGCCTCCTCGTGTCACACGCAGCGCCACTAGTGCGGCCAATGCCGTGGCTGCAGCGTCGGCTCGTCTCTCCATGACGGCTGCGTCTACAAAGGCGCTGTGGGACGGACTCTCTAGGAAGATTGCACAGATCTCGGAACCTGCGCCGCTCAAGACAGCCACAGCCGCAACTGAACGCACACCACTTCTGCATTTTGACGCCACGGTGGTGCCTCGTACCAGCGTTGAAGATGAAGAATCGACGTGCACCAAACCGTCCTCGATAGGCCACAGCAGTGAGTGTCAAGCGCTCCTGCGTCTGGCCTTCCAGATGCTACTGTTCGCTATTGTGGACTTTGCTCCCAACTTCCTCAGCGGCGTACTCACCGGCCACCTTAGCGCCTCACACAGCAGTGAATTCATGGCGGCTCGAAGCTTGGCACTCATCTTCAACATGATTACAAGCACGACGCTCATCGCTGCCATGAGCGCAGCGATGGATACCCTTTGTGCCCAAGCTTACGGCGCTGGTCAACTACGAGAATTGGGGTTGTTTTTTCAAACAGGGTTGCTAGTGTTCTGCATTGGATTTCCTCCTGTGGCCATCGCAAGCTTCTACTGCGTCGAGATACTGGAGTTTGCTGGACAAAAAGGTGAACTTGCCCGGTTGGTGCGCAGTCTGGTACTGCTTGCACTGCCAGGAGTGCCGTTCGCTGCTGTGAATACGTTGATGTGCAAGATAATGCAAGGCCAAAGTCGTGTAGAGCCACTCGTAGGTGTTGGCCTCATGGCAAGCGTTATTCAAGCTATACTATTGTATGTATTCATGTTCCAGACGCCGCTGGGGTTTACAGGGTCTGCTCTCGCTATTTCAACAACGTTGGCTTGCTACGCAATTGCGTTGGCAACATACTTGTATCGCAGTGGTTTATACCAGCGTGAGTGGCCTGGCTGGCAGCTCTCGGAGGCGGTTAGACTCATGCCAGAATTTCTACGCTTGGGTGTCTCTGGTATGGCCATGTTCGTGTGTGAAGTATGGGGTTATGCTGCCGTGGGGCTCAGCTCGGGGATGCTGCCACATGCAGCTGCTGTTGTGAGTGCAGATTCAAGCTACGCTAATCTACGATGGCTTGGTGCGCTCTGGTACGCCGCCATTTCGCTCGCAGGCTCTGTGAGGGTCGGAAACGCTTTGGGTGCTAACGATCCGGAGCGTGCTTGGCACACGACGAAGCTTGCTTTGGGTTTGAGCACAGCCTGCTCTCTCGTTGCGTCAGTTGTCATGTTAGTAGGCCACGGCGTACTACCTTTTGCTTTTACAAGCGATGAGCGGGTGGTGTCGATTACATCGAAGCTGCTACTAGTGACCAGTCCACTTCAGGTTTTCGCTGCGATTGCATCCGTTACTCAAGGGATTTTCCGAGGGTGTGGCTTGCAGGCGCTCGGTGCAAAGGTCAATTTCGTCTGCTACATTCTACTTGCTGTGCCGGTGGGGTTACTGCTGGCTTTTTCGTTTGAAATGGGACTGCTTGGATTGTGGCTTGGACTCAATGCTGGCTTTACCGCAAGTGGGCTATTCAGTACGTACTGGTTGGCATTCCGAGCTGACTGGGCTATGCTGGCATACCAGGCTGTAGAGCGCACTGCATGTGCAGCTCCAGGCAGTGAAGAGATAAAGGACGATACGTGCTACGATGAGATCAAAAGCGAAGCTTGCCACCTTTCGTCGCCACTTGCTATGCGGGGCGTCTCACATTCGATTGAACCAATGCATGAACCCGCCTACATCGATGACATTCGGCCATCGATGCGTTCTGAATGAATGAATGAATGAATGAACGGTTGTATGTATGAATGACAACACCCCAGAAATACGAAGTGGTCAACAGTCTTTACTTCATGTACATCATGAACGGGGGCTAACACAAGTCGAATAATAAGTAAAATGAAAGAACTATGAACTTCATATGGAATGGTGTGAGTATGGCGTCGTGTAACAAGCTATTTCCTCAAGCATAAACAGTAAAAACAAAAACGATTGGTATGAAGTGACAAACGATCTGAAGGTCAATATGTCAGCTCATGGAAACCCCTAGGCAGCCACGGCGACGTCGATCCCGACTTCATCCTCGATTCCACGGGACGAGTTCCGTGCTTCGCGTCATGAGCCATTTTCTCCCAACTCGTGGCACGCAACCAACAAACTCCAGCAACAGCGAAAATAATGGTGCCTGCCATGTTGCCAGCCCATAATCCAGCGATACCCGCATCGAACTCAATTGCGAATACTAAACCAAGTGGCACTCCAAGTACGAACAAACACACAAAGTTGAGCTGCGCACAGAGCAACTGCTTTCCACAGGCACGGAATACAGACTGCATCCCGAAAGCGAAGCCCAAAAGAGGCAGCAAGGGTAGTAACTCCCTGATGAGGTCTGTTGCTACTGTCGTAGTTTCGGCATTGGGGGTAAATGCACTTGCATACGGTGCCGCAATGTAGGCAACAATACCAGCAGCTACTCCAGACACCGACAGTGACGCACTCATTACGATGAAGCTAATGAGACGTGCACGACGAGCCTGACCAGCTCCCAGAGCATTGCCCATGCGGATGGCACCCGCGATGCAAATTCCCAGCAGCGGCATGAATGCGAGACTAATAACTGAGACGAAGATACCGTTCGCTGCAATTAAGACGTCAGCATTGGGCAGCATACCCGCCAACAAGGAGATGAAAGAGAACCCAACCATCTGGAACGTCATCATGAGCACGCTTGATACACCCAGCCTGCCGATTGTGGGAACACGCGCCCAAGCTTCACTCCAGTCCCAACCCGGCCACGACTCGACAAACACGGGGTTGCGCAGCACCACCGGAAGCACCATCACTGCCTTCAAGAGCCATCCAACAGGGCTGCCCAGCGCCACACCGATATACCCTAATGACGTATGGAACGCGAAGAAATAGGCCGCAATGGAACTCACGATGAAGCTGCCCAGTGATGCCAACACGAACGGGAACACAATATTTTGTGCCTGCAACGCGCTCTTCATGATAGCATACATGATGCAAAACGGCACCAACAACAAACTGGTCAGTAGCATTTGCCCCGCGACGTCAGCGATGTCGGGATTTTGTCCCAACGCAACAAGCATCGGTTTACCACTACAAAGAACCAGTGTAATGAACGGCAAACACATTAAATACACGACAGTAGCTGCTTGCGTAATTCTCCAGAGCTCGACCATCCTTTTAGCCCCAAAGGCGTGGGAGCACATCGTGTCAATAGCTGAGGAGAGGCCCATGATGAGGCCACCAATGATCATCATCTGTATGAGGCTGGACAGCTGGTAGGCGGCCAAAATCTCAGTGCTGCGGGCAACGTCCGTGTGACCTATCATAATGCTCAGCACCAAGTCCGGGAACATCTCGAGCATGACCGCAATCATCATGGGGAAAGCCACAGCCAGCAGCCGCTTGGTCTCCACACTCACAATTTCCCATACTGTTAACTGACTGTCCGCTGTCATCGCCGCCTTCTCCTCTTCGTCTAGAATCACGTCCACCTTGTCTACTGAAGGCAAAAGAGGCGTACGCTCTCCATGGAGCTTCGAGGACGTGTCCAAAGACGTTCCAGGTCTCGGACTCACACTTGCATGGCGCACGGCGATGAGATGCTCTTCAAGGGGTCCGTCCACTTGGTGTAACAACTCGTCGTGAACAATTCGCGGGATTTCCATGGCTATTGACGTGTGACCCTCGATGCGGATTGCGGACTGCAGACTTGACTCTGCTGACCATACCAACATCTGATTACGAGATCGATTGTTGATGGCGAACACGTGATTGGCTGTAACTGCTGCGTATCCTAAACTGTCAAACAAAACTGTTTTAGATGCCAAAACCGGGGTCTTTTACAAACGGTTATGATGTGTTTATAACAAAATATACTCCGATTTTGAAAATAAACTCCCTTGTATACTCCGGTTCTAGTTGAATAATGCAGAATGTTGATCCTTCCGTTCGTGACCCACATTCCTGGAATGAGTTGCCAATCCAAACTGCACCACATCCTGGCGCACGCAGCTGATCACTGCCACTACTGTCTTGCCAAGGCTTCCCCCGTCCAACATGCAAGGCAACTTTCAGAACGACTTGCCAGAATGCACGAAAGTTGCATGTTTGTCGGATGAATCTGCATCAGGATCCGTTGAGATGAGGCACATTGAAGCTACTTGTCAACGTTGTTTAGCGATGGATTGCGGACGTGGAGCCTCCACTGGAGGCTTGTGAATGCCTACGACATCCGCGTCGGCTTTATATCTGCTCTATCCACCAATCATCTTACCACAACTTTGGGAAGAATGTGCGTAAGAAGAGAGCGGTCACCAATCATGCCATGACAGCGTGCATCTCCAGGTCAACATGAATGAATTCCACCAAAGCACACAGTGTTTGCTGTTTAATGAGCGACATACAAACCAACGCTACAGAATCATGCACAATTACGCATGCATTCCCACCGTCAAACGCTCACAGCACCTTGTATGAGAGTCTGCCTGGTTCGGCCACTTCAACTGGCAATGCTAGAGGTGTGGCGGAAACGGGCGAGTCCTTTGTGCGCTGGAAAGCGTCCGAGCCATGCTTCTTGCGCTTTTCCGCTGCAATGGCACGATGCAGGTGATCGAGCCAACGATCCAGATCAGCTTGCGTCTCACTGGCCACCAGGAGCTTGCGCCCCACCTCCGTTGTGATCTCCAGACACAACCTTCTAGTACGCAATGTCACTACATGGCATACTGTGAAGCTGCGTAGCAGCGCCCCATTGTCACTCTTAAAGTAGCACAAGGTGGGGCCATGGAGCGTGAAATAACGTCGCTTCCAGTTCTTGACCGTGCCACCTTCCTTTCGTAACCACCCGCTGCACACGACAGGCTCTTCAGCATTAGCAGTGCCCAAGCGCAAAGACCGCCGGCCTGCTCCTGCTACCGCGGCAGCCACTGCCTTCGCAGCTGCCTCTGCTCGTTCGTTCGTCTTCTTCACCAACGCCTCCGCGCTCTCGTTCGTGGGTTTTATCTTCGCCTCCATTTGTTGGTTAAAACTTTCGTTGCTCGAAGTGGTGCTTACCGTAGATGATGCTTTCGACAACCCGCGCTTAAACGCCGTGGCTGCTGTTACCACAGTGCGCATAGTGTCCAGCTGTGCATCCTCCTCAGCATCATCAAAATCGAACTGCGTGTCTTGGTCCAAGTCGCTTTCAAGCGGCTCTGAAAGCACGGCAGCATGCAGAAGACGGTTCCAGGCCATCATCTCATCTTCACTTGCAGCAACGACCTGCATTACACGGCCATTCTGAAAACGAACGTCGAGACAGAAAGGTCTTGCATTTCCAATAGCAACATTTTCCACTACACCTCGTCCGAGAGGTGGGGCATTTGGTGCACTCGAGTACGAAAACTGCTTGCCATCTAGCTTGAAGAATCGCCGCTTCCAATTCTTGAAATTCTTACCCTTTTTCAATAGCCAACCTGTACCAGATTCCGTCACACCCGAAACAGTATCTTCAGCGTTTGCACCAAGTGATAGCCTCTCCAATGCACTGCGACGTTCCTCGGCGTTGTCAGCACCCGGGATACAGTCATTAAAATGGTCAAGCCACGAATGGATCTCGTCCGGCGATTCAGCTACTACACGTAGCGTGCGTCCTGTTGTAAGGATAAAATCCAGACAATTAGGATAGGTATCATTGGGAACAGCACTTTTCACGATGCCGTTACCACGCGGGGCTTCACCAATTTGCTCAAAGTAGTACAGTTTGTTGCCATCAGCCATAAAGTAGCGACGCTTGAGTGAGCGAACTCGAGCACCTTCTTTACGTAACCATCCGCATTTGCGATTCAATCCAGTCGTCGAAGCTCTGGGTGTCGTCGACGCCGAATCGCTACCAGTACCGAAAGAAGACCGAAAGCTACCAGTTGAGTCGCGCAGAAGCTGACCAGAGCTGTTGCTGTCTTCATGGGTTTCATCATACCCTTCCAAGTAGCCGCCTGCGCCAGTAAGGCTTGATCGATTACCACTAGCATTGCTTACACTCGAACGAGCACTACTCGCAGCAATTACAGGTGGCACACTCGCATTCGATCCAGCGCGACTTAGTGCACGTGTTAACAAATTGCTGCTACTAGCACCCTTGCTAACACCCGCAGTTGGTGCTTCCTTCTCCAAGGTTTTGGGATCTTTATCCAGCAGTTTGCAGATAGCATTCACCCACTTATCCACTGAAGCCTGGCTATCTGCACTCACACAGAGCACACGACCCGAGCCAAGCTGTACATACACACAGTTGGATCCTGCCTCACCGAGTTTAAGCCCCACAACCTTGCCTGCACCTTTAGGCACGCTTTCACCAGGTCCGTCCTGGTACTGCAATTTGTACCCCTTCAACTTAAAGTACCGCCGTTGCCACTCCGTTGACCGTTGTCCTCTCTTGTACAGCCATCCTTCACACAGCACACTCTCCTCAAACGTTTCTCCCAAGAACGGTGCATCCTGTCCGGCGTAAGGATCTCCAAAGCACGGCCGTTTCCCCGTAGCTTTCGCGAAGGCATGATCCCAGGCCTCAATGTCTGCAAACGAGTCGGCACAAATCTTTAAAATCCGGTTGTTGTCCGAGTAAATATCCAGTGCAAAGGGTCTCGACGGGTTAATGTTGACTGCATTCACCCTGGTTTCACCCAATGGTTTCTCGTTCGGATGTGCTCTGTACTGGATCGTTCTCCCCGTGAGCGTCATGTAGCGACGCTTCCAAGTCTTAAAGTTCTGTCCCTCTTTCAGCAGCCAACCCTTCATCGCGACTGCCCCACTGCCGGTGTGTCCCCGTTGATTATCTCCAGCCATAGCCTCGTCCCTTGCCGCTTGCAGCGCCTCTGAGATCTTACGGAACCACTCGTCGCTCTCGTCGTTCGAGTCCACTTGCATTTTCACCGCTTGATTCTTGAGTTCACCTCGCACGACCAATGCATTCGTGAATTCAGGAGTGAACTCGACGCCACTGATGCGTAATCTTCCCTTCTCATCGATGCCCTTGCCGCTGGGCGATCGCTCTGCAAAGTAAATGAGTTCCCGCCCCTTGAGCACAAAGTAGCGACGTTTCCAGCTCTTAATGATGCTGCCTTGCTTATAGCCCCAGCCTGAGTGGTCGCAGTACGAGCTGCGGACGACGCGCCCCACTGCAATCACGTGCTTGGTGGCCGCCTGTAGCTGCAGTTGCGCCACGCGCTGACGCGCCTCGAGGCTGCCGCTGGACGTCGCGTCCGGTGCGAACATGGTGAACGGGAGAGTGACTATTGCAAAGTGATTGAACCGGCTGGGATGCTGGAAG
Organism: Phytophthora palmivora; assembly: GCA_008079305.1. Classification (NCBI taxonomy): domain Eukaryota; phylum Oomycota; class Peronosporomycetes; order Peronosporales; family Peronosporaceae; genus Phytophthora; species Phytophthora palmivora. The sequence goes on along the minus strand of VOQZ01001674.1, from coordinate 22,186 downwards.
GACGCCACACGCGATTGGACAAAACAAATGGTCTGATCCCGTTAAGTACGAAATGCTAGAGCGAGTGGGTTCAACATTGCGAGGATAAGCAATGGTCATGACGCATGTGAAGTGGATGTAGACGTTGAACTGAGTGGTAAAGTGTCCATTCACATCTTAACAGTTTATTGACAAAACCCAAGCTGATCTGCTGCAATTTTGAACCCACAGCTAGGCGAACTGATCCCATAAATTAGATATCAACATGCTTGGCATAAACGCCAAAAGGGGTACCACAACGATATGGTCGAGTTGTGGTTTCTGATAGCTCTGAGAGCATTGATGATACTTTTTGTTGATGGAAAACGTGAAATGAATCAGCTCAAGTCATCCATACCTGACTGTAATACCGAGAAATATGTGATATCATTGCTACCAACGTTGACTTGATTGAAGACCGACATCCTCCAACACTATGACCACCACATGTACTATTGGATAGTAGTAAAGGTAGTCACTATAATCTTATCTTCGCATCAGGGATTGTATGATATAAAAATCATTTATGTTTGCCATTTAGAAGCATACTGCCACTTCAAACCATAAAGCAATACCATTCACCTCTCGTATCGTGAGTCACCATTCGTGACGACAGGTTAAGGTTCCTCTTCTCCTGGAATGGGAAGGTCGAAGTTCTGGTCATCGAACCAACGCAAAACCTCGACTTGTTTATATTCGCTCGCATTTGCGAGTGCCATTGCAGTCCTCCTTCCGTGCGATTCGCGTATAAGAACTTATTAACGTCCAGGCAACCACCAGCAGCATCATGGCCAACAGCGGTGGTGATACATCCTTCAGTCCTGTTTTGATGTAACCACTTTACCATTTCGAGGTGACCCCATTCCGCTGCCCAATCCATAGCTAGTGTTGTACACCCTGCTAGCGTGTCTGCATGTAGCCACTTTACCACGTCGAGAAGGCCGCACTTAGCTGCACCATTCATGACTGCTACCGTGCATTCTTCAGAGCGATTCTCATGATGCCATTTCACCACTTCGAGATGACCACATTCAGGCACCCTACCACACTGCAACCTTCACTGCGGCTACCATGCATCCATTTCACAATTTCTAGGTGTCCACCTCGTGCCGCACAATCCATCGCTCTGGAAGTCCACTCAGTAGTGCATTCAGCCACAGCAGAACTTGCAAGTTACCAGCTTTTGCAGCACTCTAACAGCATCTTCCGAATGCTCTTCGTTCGTATTTGCATCCAGCCATTGCAACACATCCAAGTGGCCTCCGAGGGCGGAATACATCGCGTCAGTGGGGCTTGAAGCGCGTCGGTCACCAATTTTCCAGACCACCGCTTTGAACCCTTCTTCCTTATCTGAGCACCTCCGCAAATGTAGACACAGTTTGAATGTAAGAGTGTTATACAGTTGAAATGGCGGGTTTAATTGAACTGCGTTACCATTGGCATGCTCGTGTAGCCACTTAACCACATTGAGATTGCTACCAAGTGCAGCAGGACTCAGTGGCCAATTCATACCAGGAAACGTCTCCACAAACCATGACACTGTGTCCAAACACCCACGTTCCGCGGCAACGTAGAACATCGCTTGCTTCACCCAGGACCTCTCGTGGCGGAAGAATTGAGGCGCTTTGTTTCGGACCCATTTCAGCAACGAAAGTCTCCGTTTAGTGCTGCTGCTACAGCCACCTCGTTGTTTAGCGGGGACACCTCGGTCATGTACAGTTGCTGCAGTAATGGCAAGTTCCCCATTGCAGCAGCATACCCCATTACACGTTTTACCTGGAGTCTCTTGTAAATGGTGAAGAGACAGAAATTTGTCTCAAAACATGCTCAATCAGACGGTCGTTCCTGGACTTGACTGCTTTCGGGATAGCCCAACGTGCACTACAGTCTACAAACTCGTCAACTAGCTGAAGAACATGGCCCAGCTTAGCCTACAACACACGCCCTAAGTACCATCGATCAATCATCTTGATACGATTTAGAACTGTCGAAGTCTCAATTAAGTTGACAAGTTGGAATCAGATTGGAAACTTTACCGTGGACGTTTGACCCTTGGACCAAGGCTTCGTATACCGACCGCGAGCGGACCACACTCCAAAGATCCAGTCGCGATCCCTCACCCACCCAGAGACTCTGGACCAGAGTTACCGCACGTGTCTATCGCAACGCTATAGATGGCAGCAAACTTACTCGATCTCGCTGCCCCAGGTCTCGGCTCAGCGCTCACGTTGCTCGGTCAACTCTACACCAAGTTCAGTCAGTTGAAAGAAGGTCGAGAGCTGTGCATCAGTCTGCATGATCGTCTCAAGGCTTTTGCGGACGAGCTGGAGGACGTTACACCCGAAACGCTGCAGTCTGAGAACCTACTGCCTCAACTTCAGAACTTAATCCACGAGTTCGCAGACACCGTCACGAGGTATGCGGACCAGTCCAACTTTGTGAAACGAGTGATGAAAGCGAACAAGTTCGCGGAGGAAGTGAAGGTCTATAACGAGCAATTGGACAGCATCATCGCCTTGATGTCGGTGAAGCGGACGGTAGTTCTCGTAGAATGGCGCACTCAGTTCCAACGCGATGCAGACAAAATGACAGATCAACTCACGACCATAAACGGACTACAACGAGAGATCTGGAAAGCCATCAAGCAACTGCCGACGAAGAAGGACGTTGAGGACATGGTGCTGGTAACGAAGCGTGAACTGCTCGACCATGACGACAGTTCCGACCCGGTGAACACTCAACCACCGCTCGACCCAGTCATGCGCAGCATCGTCAACATTGCAGAGGGGAAGTTTCTTGATGGAAAAGCAGTGCAGAGTCCGCCTCCATGGCTCATTGCAGAGGACGAAGTCACCACTACTAACGACCCCATTGACTCGGAGGGTCTGACGCAGATCTTCGTAGGCGAATGGCAGGGAGTTCCAGTAGCTGTCAAGAGGTTCGATGTCGTTGGTGACAATCCCGTATTCGACAAGCATTTTAAGGTGTGGCGTGCGTTGCTGCACCCAAACGTGGTTCAATTATATGGCGCTGGGTCCCGTGACGGCGCTCCGTTCTTCGTTTATGAGTATGCCCGCCGCCAAAGTCTTGATCGATGCTGGCACAAGATGTCAGAGACGCAAGTCTGGCGACTTCTCCACCAAGCCGCAGTCGGACTCGAGTACTTGCACAAGAAGCACGTAGTACATGGCAATTTGAGTTGCTCCAAGTTCTTAGTGACGGACCAAGGTGGTGTCAAGTTGTTTGGGTTTGGTGCGTCGTATACCCGCGTCGGCAACTGCAGCAACAGCCTTAAGCCAGAGATGCGAGAGGAATTCGCAGCACCAGAGTGCATCGGAATTGGCCCAAACGGCAGGGACTGCGGGATCCGTCACAACCCAAGTTTTGAATCGGATGTGTATTCGTTCGGTCTGACGATCATGGAGGCAGTGGCGAAGAAGGATCCGCTCGAAGGCATGGTATTAAAGGACATCCGCGAGCTAAAATGTCAGAACCAACTACGCCGACCGGAAGGCATGACCTATGAATCGTGGAACCTGGTGCAAGGGATGTGTGTGTGCGATCCGATCCAACGTGTTTCGCTGGCATATGTGAAGGAGCAGCTATTACGGTTTGCTGAAAAGTGAACCGTTGCTGGAATGATGCGGGTCATGTGAACGCAGTTGTAAATTGCATGTACGCTTAGTGTTAAGTTTCAACAAGGAGGTTTTGGCAGACCTGAAACAGATTTACGAAGCTATTTGCATTTCAAATCAGCTTAGAGTAACTTTTATCGACAAAATCGAAGAGGTGGTTATCGAGGTGTCATGTTGGACGCAGTTCCATTGAGTGGAGGTTACGTAGAGGTAATTGCACCTATAAGAAGGAATTGGCTAGCGATCAAACACTGCTGGATCAGGTCTATCATAGCTAGCCATAATTGACGAAGGAGCTGAAACTGCAAAAATGATTCGTAACAACAAACCACAAATTTGTGCTTCATATCTCATTCGAGCGTATCCTACCATTTCTAAAGCCGACTCGTCAGCAGCATCACTAACATTTGACGCACGCAGACATGGGGAACAACAGCAAAAGAATTGCTAATTGCTCCAAATATTCAATACTACAAACAAATCTGGACATTTCCATTCGAATCATCTACCATCCTATAAATCAATGAACCAACATTGACAACTACTTGTGAGAAATGACACGGCCAACCTCGAGATGAAAATAATCAAATCTACAGTACTTCTTCTTCCTTCTCCTCACCTTGTGCGAATAAGGTGAGTTTTTCGACCACGTCCGACAGATCTGGGCGATCATTTGGAGAAACTGAGATCATTCGCTCCACCAATTCCCACTGGGCATCTGTCATTTCATAAGGTCTATTGACCATAACCTCGCCATTGCGAAGATGATAGTGGATTACTTCGTTGCAGTACCCACTCCACGGATTCTTGAGCGTCACGGCCTCAATAATACTCATTCCCAGCGAGTACACGTCTGACTTGCGCGTTGGAGTCATTGTCGTCATATGCGCGAATTCCGGAGCCCGCCACGCCATGGCACCTAGTGTATCTTTCATTTTCTTCAAAGAACACGATCCTGACTCCTGGAAACTCAAGCCAAAGTCGGTTAGCATTGCAATGCCGTTGTTATTCACCACGATGTTGTTACCCTTCAGATCAGGGATCGGAAAATAAAATGTTTTATTTTACGGACGTTCGACCACAGCCGTAATAGCGACTGCAATACTGCAACAAAAATAATAATAACTTCGCAATACAATCAATGTATTGCCACACGATCTACTACCTCCGAAGCAACCACTTCTCAGTCGCTTGCACCCTCTCCGTCGCTTGAAGTGTCGACAAGAGTGCTTGCATTCCACATCCCAATGTTAGCACGTAGAAAGGTTAGCACCTCAAAATTGGCATCGTCCAGCCGTCCTCTCTGAGGGGTCAGAATCAGCTTGGTCTGTGAGAACAGACGCTCGCACGCGTTACTTGTCGGCGGGATCCTAGTTAGCAGTGCACCGTAGACCACCGACGACCGCCCAGTCCTGCGCGCTGCTGAGCCTTCCTGCAGAACCGTCGTGGCAAAGTCTGGAGCGCGGTCCCTCTTGCGTTTGTCGCCAGCGACAAGCGGTCGATCCGTTGCAAATTTAGCAACTGCCTTTGCTTCGGCAACCGTGAGTGGGATACCATTAGCCACCTTGACTGCCGCAGTCTCAAAAGTGGGTGAGTGCACAATTTTGGCGTTCGGGGCAAGATGGGTACCCAAATTTGGGTACTTCTCCAGGAGCGAGTTGAAAAGTAGGCGGGTGTCAGCCATTGTAGTCTCTTCATCCTGCAGTTTCTTGCAGACGCTGTTGAACACTCCCAGGTCCTCCTTGAGCGCCATGAGTTTCCGGTTTACAGAAGCGGAAGGAAGGAGGTCTTCCACGGCTTCAACCTTCCGAATCTCGCCACGAATCTTGAGGTAGCGAGAGACCATCTCGCAACTGGACGACCAGCGAGTTGCATTTCTCTTGATCGGACGAAGGTCCGTGAACTTTGCAAGCTCAGCGCTGTTGTTTGGATGCCGCAGCTGCACCATAAGTGCATTCACCTGGTCCAGCTCCGCCTCATACTGCTGCAAAAAAACTTGCACAGCCAGGTTGAGGCGGTGGCTGGCGCACCCGACCAAGGGAAGCGCCAGTTTGTTGGCAATTGCGCGATTGGTCGCGCAGTTGTCCCCAACAATGAGCAAAACCATGTTGAGCGTCTTGTTGTAGAGGTCCAACACGCGCTTGAAGTGTTCAATGTGCACGTCCGCTGTCTGGGACCCATCAACGACCGGAGAAATCGATAGCAGTCGCTGACGAAAGGCTCCACCGTGCATATAGACGCAAAACAAAGCGACATAATGCGTAGAGCCGTGTGTCCACCCGTCGAAAATGACGCCAAACGAGTCGCCCATTTCTTGCTCGAGCATCAGGCCGATTTTGGCTGCGACCAAATGCATCTTCGTCTTCAAAGTTTTCGAGCTCGTAGGCCGCAGACGCGACATCTCGCGACTGAGCGGCTCGTCAACCTCACAGAGAGGAAGGTTGCGGACAACAATCCAGCGTAGCCAGCGGTACAAGTGGTACACAGCCTCCGAAACGAAGCCAAACGACTCCATTGTGCCGTCCTCCGCGAGGCGGGATGCAGCCATCTCAGTCAAGTAGTCGGGGTGCTTGGTGCCCAAGTGCGAGAGTAGATTCGAGTAGCCCGTGGCGGGGGCCTGCTTGCGACTTCCCTGGCAGATCTTGCAGGTGTAGCGATATTCGGCTCCCTCTTCAAAGAAGAAGGCACAGATGTCGGCGCTCGTAGGCATCGTGGAGTTACAGGAGCGAATGTTGTTGCTGGTAGTGGGTTCTTGGAGCTAGCAAATAGCAGAATGAGCTTGGAAAAAAGCTTGAATCGAAGTTACAGGACGATTGAGAGTGGTTGGCGCTGGTGGACATCAACGTCTCACTTTGTTTTTTTATTAACGAATTATTTTGTCTGTTAAGGTATTATATTGGGAATTATTGCCCAATTTTTGTATTGACGTTAAGCAGCTTGAGTCAATAATAAATATTGATCCCAATATTGTACGTATTATTGCCCAGAAATTATTTTTTCCCGATCCCTGCTTCAGATCACCATGCACAACCCCATGCGTGTGGAGATAGCCAAGTCCAATAGCGACTTCCTTGAGCTTTCTCCACACGAAGTTCATTCCTTGCTGTTTTTTGCTTTTGAGATACGGTACCAGCTCTCCATTCTTGGCATATTCGGATACGATGAAATATGGTTTATTCCGATGATTCGCACCGTAGAACGGAACAATGTTGGCGTGACGTAGGTTACGCCAAGTATTCACTTCCTTCAGAAATCTCTGTAACTCCACCGCAAACACTTCCTTCACCACAACATCAATATGTGCCCACTTCGCGTGGTATACAATTCCAAAGCTGCCTGCTGCAAGAACAGCACCAACTTTGACAACATCACCAGGTGAAATGTACCATGACAGGGTTTCTTCAGTTTCGGGTTCGAGTCGGGAAGCAGATTGCTTGGCTGCATATTTTTTCATCAATGCAGCAATACGATGCTCTTCAACCATTGCAATAATGCGATGAAACCTCTTGGATATTGCTATCGATGTTGCTGACTTGCCTTCGTTATTGGTCACTAGAGGAGATGTCCCATGGTCGAGCAGTAGTTTTACGACTGGGAGAAGCTTGTCTTCGCTGATGTATCGATGGTTAAGCAGCAAAGTAGCACCGAGTTGCCATCTTTATCGATCCCTGTTGGATCAGCTTTGTTTTGAACAAGGCGCTGAACAAAAAGAAGGTTTGCTTTTTGGGCAGCCCATATCACAGCAGTTTGGCCATTCATATCTGCTCCTTGCTCCACAAGATATCGCAACACTCGACTATTACCGTTCCATGCTGCCCACAACAACGGACTTATACCAACCTCGTCTGTTTTATCTTTGTCTGCGCCTTGCTCAATGAGATATCGCACCACTTCAAGATAGCCACTCCTAACAGCATGCACCAGTGGAGTTTTACCAATCTGGTTGAAGCTGTCTTTGTCGACACCTTGTTCAACGAGATAGCGCACCACGTCAATTTGGCCAAATCCAGCAGCCAAACTCAATGCAATCTTGCCATCCTCGTCGATTTGGTCGCTTTGTTGAAACAGATACCGCACCACATCAACATGACCTAATTCAACTGCCCGAATCAATGCCGATTCCTCATACGCGTTCTTGTGGTGCTTATTCGCGCCTTGCTCAACGAGATAGCGCACCACATCTAGGTGCTGAAACAAAGCAGCCTGTACTAGTGCGGTTTCGCCATACTCGTCCCTTCGTTCTTTGTCCACTCCTTGCTCAACGAGATACCGCACCACGTCTAGATGGCCTCTAGCAGCAGCTAGGTGCAATGGAGTCCTTCGATCTTCACCCTGTGCACATTTGTCTACCCCTTGCTCAACTAGTACTTCTACACTATAAAAGTCACCTCTTTCTGCCGCATCTAGCAACCTCTGCTTTTCGATGTTGTTCCTCATGTCTGCGTGCTTTTCGATGATGTTCCCCATGTCTGCGTGCGTCAAATGTTGGAGTGATACCGAGTCGGCTTTAGAAATGGTAGGATACGCTCGAATGAGATATGAAGCACAAATTTGTGGTTTGTTGTCACGAATCATTTTTGCAGTTTTCAGCTCCTTCGTCAACTATGGCTAGCTATGATAGACCTGATCCAGCAGTGTTTGATCGCTAACCAATTCCTAGGTGCAATTACCTCGACAAGGTGGTTATCGAGGTGTCATGTTGGCCGAAGTTCCATTGAGTGAAGGTTACGTAAAGTTACTCTTAAGCTGATTTGCATGCTACATACTACTTGATCAACTTGATCGGATCTCATTCTGCCGCTGAGCGAACCTATATCTACATGGGCGAACCCGAAAAGCGCCGAGTCGACCACGACGTGGCCTCTGTGGAGCCCATTGAGCTCCTAACTGCAGTTGATCTCGTGACACGCAGCCGCCCTCCCAGCTACGTGTTGGCCTACGTGACGCCATCTATCAACGCGTTCCTGTTCTGCATTGACCTGCGGACCTTGTCGAATGCCGCCAAACTGGGCAGTAAGCGTCTCGTCGGCCGATAAATGGCAAAAGTCGATGAGGACTCCAAGGTCACCGGTGACAAAAAGCACCAGCTCTACAAACTCACAAATGGGTTTGCTGCTGCCGTCGGAAACGTGTCAGTTGTGCAACAACTCTATGACAATGCCCCGGGTTCAAAGTGGTTGTCATTACAGCGTTGAGTGGGAGATAACCGCTACTCGAGTAGATTAAGCAGAAAAAATCATTGTGGTTCCGTCACCCCAACATTTGGGCAGAATACGTCGCATTTGAGGGTGCTGTCGAGTGTGGAAAATTGGAGACTGTGCAGTGGCTAGTGCCGGCGTTATGTGACGCTAAGTGGTCAATGGCCCCTGTTGTACTGGGGGAACACTTCAAGGTGTTCAAGTGGCTGCATGAACACGCAAGTATTGATGAACTATAAGAAGATTGTCCGTCATCTCTGCTGATTTTGGTAGATTGTTGCGAGTACGTCAAGATGTGCTACCAGGACAAACATGTGTTTCAGAAGTCATTGAGAGGAAGATCAGTAATAAGTGATGTCCAACATTAACGAGTACAATGGATGAAGCTACTCGGACGGATTGGAGGGTTGTTCGTCTGCAGCGGTGAATGGTGCGGCGTTAGCTGGAAAAGTAGAAGTGTTAGTGTGATGGAGCAAATACTAGAGCGAAAAGTGGATGTCTAAGACAATGGACTGTGCAGCACGGACTGGGCAACTCGAAGCAGTTCAGTGGATTCACGCCAACCGCACTGAAGGGTGTACGACTTTTGCCATGGATTGGGCTGCGGAATATGGACATCTTCATCTCGTGAAGTGGCTCCATGACAACCGGCCAGAAGGATGCACGATTCCAGCGATGGATGCTGCAGCTGGAAACGGATACTTCGAACTGGAGCAGTGGCTACATCTAAACACATCGGCAGCTCTACTTGGAGTTAAGATGCGGGAATTTTATTGAAAGTAAAGTCATGCATGTTCTTCCGAAGTCCAAAATCGCCTAATCAATTAATCATCTTTCCTGAGCGGCTCCACGCTCCATAGCGCTCCACATCGCAGTCACCACCATTACCGGAACGGCGTGAAACTCTGATGCATAGCGTGGTTCCTGCCTCGTCCAGATTTCGTCACCATGTAGAATCGCCCAGCACTAATATTGGCAGCACTCAGAGCAGTTCCCCACACGAGATTTATCGGCTCCGCATGCAGTGCCTGCACGATGGCTCCATATTCGGCAATCGATAAATGGTCGAAGAACTCCGATGATGGAATTTCTCCTGCAAACTTCACGGGAGAATTGGCATTGACCGCAACGATAAGACCTGAAAACCAGGTTCGCAATGCAACGCCAGACGCAGCAGGATTTGCTCCCTGTGGAACAGGAGCACCAGCAACTCCCAGTCAAGCATGCAATGCCGCATCATCTTCCCAACCGATCGCAATGCCGGGGTTCCTTTCATCCCCCACCTCCATCCGCTGCACGCATTCAGCCCAAGTCAATCCTTCTTTTGCTTCTCCCTTGGAGGCTGTTCCCCTGTTCCGCCTGCGCCTCTTTCTCGCGCCATGCTTCCTGTCGTCCCATCCATTTTCCGCGGCAGGTCTCAAACTGTCACTTCGACTGTAGGAACCAACAAATAATTTCCTTCAGTACCTTTATGCCAATTGTACAGAAGGCGTGTGTATTCGGTGAACGTGCAGGAGACTAATACCCTGTTGTAGCATTCGCACAGCGCGTTGCTACTTTTCGTTGTTCCGTGTATCGACGATCATGATGAGAACGAATGGCTCATACCGGGTGCTAATGAACCAGTATCTAGTTTCTTCACTCGGTCGTAAGTTCTCTTCATTTGATTTTGCATATTGCAGTTTGTTAAGATATGACACGTAACTTGGGAGCAAGATGATTCTTTATCCGGGCTGCTGCTATTACAAGGAATCGTGTGCAGAACTACCATGCTCACAACAATCCATCCATTACGAAAAGCGATCTGGGTCATGACAGCTCCATCGAAGCAGTAACAGCTTGGCACGCTATCATGACAGCAAAGATAATTAAGCGTACAGTGTTTATATAGCTTTATACATCAACTCCAGTCCATACTACCTGCTTTCCTCCACGCAAACACCACGAAGAGGATAACATTGCTCGGTTTCTGAATACGTTACATATCCGATATGCGGAGGCGGGGGTACTGACGGCGGCGTTCCTAGTTCCATTGCCTTCATCGTGTCAATTAGGCGTGCTGCAGGTTTTCTGGATTCGTTCTTGTAAGCATCAGTTGCTGTTGGTCGAATGGAAGGTACTTTCGATGTTGTAGTCGCGACTGCACCAGCAGTATCCGCCACTCCTTGATTATATTCATTGACAAAACCTGGGTGCTCCAAGTATGGCTGGCGTCTTGGTGCTTCATCAAGCGAAGCTGCTTCGGCTAGTTGCGGTAGAGGCCAATCATCGATAATGTGGCGAATGGACTGCTCATTTCGGGACTGGAAGCGCGTCAGCAGCTTTCGTGCTGAATCCACCGAGATATCCGGCAGCTTCCGCAATGCGGCTGCCTCCACCAGACGCATCAGCTCGTCGAACGTCATCAGCACGCCCAGCTCCGCGCGTGCCACCACCACCCGCATGATCCCAGCTTCGTCGCTCGGGTGGAAGTATCCATTGTTGCCCTTCGACTGGCCGCCCTGTGCACGCTTCTTCACTCGTCGATGTAGCGCCGCGAAGTGGACGCCGTACATCTTGGCGGCCGCTCGCAGACTCATGCCCTGTTGCTCCACGGCCGCGATGGCCTTCTCCCACGTCTCGGCTGGCACCGTGTGGCTCAGCTTGTAGCCGCGTTTGTCATTGGATGACGACGCATTCGACACCGAGTCCTGTGTCTCGTCGACACTGTTGGCACTGTTCAAGCTGACAGTGTGACGAATTTCCGATGGCATTGCGCCGATGTTCATTCCTCCATGTCCAACGTCACCACTGACACTTGAATTGTTACTCGGTCCTGTCGTTATGCCGTTCTCACTGTCCAAATTGCCATTGCTCAACTTCGACCGCATGACTTCATGATCCACACACGCCGCCGCACGTCGACGGTCGTCCACGAGCGTCGCGCGGCGCTGTTGTTGCTGCAGATACTGACGGTGTCGCTGACTGAAGCTGTGCTGTAGCTGCATCTGACGCTGCGTCTCGTTGTGGTACGGCGGACGAGGACCAGAATACACCACTGCGTCGCTCGGCATGAACCTGCGGCTGTCGCTCAACTCCTTCTCCTCTTCACTACTGCTGCTTAAGCTGCTGTTCGTGACTTGTGCGACACTGCCGTTCGAACTGCTGTTTTCTTTCACATTGTTACGACTACTAGTTCTCGGATGAGTCAGTCCCGTTGCAGCCGACCGAAGTGGCGCCAACTCGAGCTGTTCCGGCAGTCTGAACACTGCCTTGTTATTGCCACTGCTGACTGCGGCGCCGAACGCGAAGCTGTTGAACTGCACGAGGCCATGCGCGCGCTTGAAGTCGAGCACCCAGCGCGACGGTGGGAAGTCGGGCGGGAGTGTCACGGCGCCGCCCTGACTGGCAACGGCGCGCACCGCCATCCGCACGTCGTCGGACGTGACGCGCTGCTGGTGACGCATCTGCTCTCGGAGCACACGCAGCGCCTCCTTCTCATCGGCCTCGCTGAGGTAGCGACGCATGGAGACGTCTGGAAAGCTCGGATCGATCATAGCACGCAGCTAGTGAAAGTGTGGAACAAATTCTTCTCGTGTGCGATACACAATACTAACGGTCCGACCGAATGTTTATGAACAACCGCTAAGTTGCGTGTGTCAAAATAAAGTGACCAGACGCGGGCACAAAGATGAGGTGGCCATGTACAAGGTGTATTTGATTCGAGTGGGAGCTCAAACAATTCCCCCCCTTCATTCTAGTGTTCACGCCAAAGCATGTGAGATATGGTTGGTATTTCTCATGTTAAAATTGTTTATGACAGGGATATTTGATCATGCTGTTGCGCAACAATCTCCGTTCACCCAGTTCATTATTAGCAAGGAACTACTCTTGTCTTCCAACGGCCTGTCGTCAGACAACTGCATTGAGTTCTAATAGAACTCAATGCAGTTTAGACTAAAGGTCCTAAGGGGAAGCAAGGATTTTGGCTCGGTCTTGCCATCAATTGACCTGCGCACACGAGCACACGCTTGCGTTCGCGACGTCAGCTAGTCTGACGTCTGGTAGCAGTGTAGCACTCCAAGTAGTAGGTGTTCGGATGAAACCCGCGAATGTGGAACGCGACAGACGTAACTCTCAAACGGCAGTCGAACCGTGCGTGCTTGTGGGAACAAGCACAAGCACGCACGGGTGGCCAGCATGGGGTGAGTCCTCAGCACCCGCTCGATCTCATGTGGGGTGCCGACGAACACGAAGGAAGTCGAAGGTGCTGGATTTGAAACCAAGCGAGCAGTGAGTGTCAATGACGACGGCTAATTCCGACAACCAAACACCTTGCAAATGCACATAGTGGTTGAACTGCTTGGAGTCCTTGCACTTGTAGGCTGGCACTGCAACAGGTCGTATAAATCAGCACTACAAACACATTCGGCTTCACTATCCCATAGTCAGCACAAGGTTATTTTTCCAAACAAAGTCAAAAGTCGAATGAAATCCGACTTTTAGAAAATTGGCGGCCTCTGGCTTCATAACAAAATTCAACGAAACCAGTCGAACTCGACTTCATCGAAGCATCGAAATGGATCACCGCCGCGGCGTCTCCGTGCGTCGCTACCTCAGCGAGGCCGATGAGAAGGAGGCGCTGCGTGTGCTCCGAGAGCAGATGCGTCACCAGCAGCGTGTCACGTCCGACGACGTGCGGCTGGTGGTGCGCGCCGTTGCCAGTCAGGGCGGCGCCGTGACACTCCCGCCCGACTTCCCACCGTCGCGCTGGGTGCTCGACTTCAAGCGCGCGCATGGCCTCGTGCAGTTCAACAGCTTCGCGTTCGGCGCCGCAGTCAGCAGTGGCAATAACAAGGCAGTGTTCAGACTGCCGGAACAGCTCGAGTTGGCGCCACTTCGGTCGGCTGCAACGGGACTGACTCATCCGAGAACTAGTAGTCGTAACAATGTGAAAGAAAACAGCAGTTCGAACGGCAGTGTCGCACAAGTCACGAACAGCAGCTTAAGCAGCAGTAGTGACGAGGAGAAGGAGTTGAGCGACAGCCGCAGGTTCATGCCGAGCGACGCAGTGGTGTATTCTGGTCCTCGGCCACCGTACCACAACGAGACGCAGCGTCAGATGCAGCTACAGCGCGGCTTCAGTCAGCGACACCGTCAGTATCTGCAGCAACAACAGCGCCGCGCGACGCTCGTGGACGACCGTCGGCGTGCGGCGGCGTGGGTGGATCATGAAGTGATGCGGTCGAAGTTGAGCAAGGGCAATTTGGACAGTGAGAACGGCATAACGACAGGACCGAGTAACAATTCAAGTGTCAGTGGTGACGTTGGACATGGAGGAATGAACATCGGCGCAATGCCATCGGAAATTCGTCACACTGTCAGCTTGAACAGTGCCAACAGTGTCGACGAGACACAGGACTCGGTGTCGAATGCGTCGTCATCCAATGACAAACGCGGCTACAAGCTGAGCCACACGGTGCCAGCCGAGACGTGGGAGAAGGCCATCGCGGCCGTGGAGCAACAGGGCATGAGTCTGCGAGCGGCCGCCAAGATGTACGGCGTCCACTTCGCGGCGCTGCATCGACGAGTGAAGAAGCGTGCACAGGGCGGCCAGTCGAAGGGCAGCAATGGATACTTCCACCCGAGCGACGAAGCTGGGATCATGCGGGTGGTGGTGGCACGCGCGGAGCTGGGCGTGCTGATGACGTTCGACGAGCTGATGCGTCTGGTGGAGGCAGCCGCATTGCGGAAGCTGCCGGATATCTCGGTGGATTCAGCACGAAAGTTGCTGACGCGCTTCCAGTCCCGAAATGAGCAGTCCATTCGCCACATTATCGATGATTGGCCTCTACCACAACTAGCCGAAGCAGCTTCGCTTGATGAAGCACCAAGACGCCAGCCATACTTGGAACACCCAGGCTTTGACTTTGGACCCAAGTCCCCCGTTATGGTTCGGTCGGGATCTTTAGGAGATTCTACTAAAACAGCAATCGCTGAGGCAATGGTGGCGGCAGCAAATGCAAATCTTTTCCAACTACCCAGTCGCTTGGGTCCGCTGCCGTCGAGAGTTGGGGATCAAATGAACGAGGTGAGGTGTGAGAAGCGATTTATGAATGGCAGTGGAGGGTTTATCGTGGACAATGGCTCGTTGCCTGGGGTGCTAAGTGATCGACTGCGCTTCGTGGGTCCTCGTGCGCGTTCGGAGGGAGACATGATTGTTGTGTAAATCAGCGCTGCGCAGAAGTAACGTGGAGAAATGTGTAGTATGTATTGATCATTTGAGTAGGATGCTTTGGTCGATCCAATCGGAGACATCAATCGGCACGTTTACATGGCAGCGCTAGTTGCAGAAGTCAGTCATGAAGCTCACTTCGAGTTGACCTGCCCTGTGCATGCACTTTACACGTCTGGAGAATCTAAGGCACTATGCCAACGAACAACCATGAAGAACGGTGCCACGTTTTTTCGTGCATACACCTATGGACGAACTAGCGTTTTTTTGTGCATACAGGTAAAAAACGGTAGTTCACACATACATCTTTGGACGGATTAGTGCACTAAAACCGGTTGTCACCGGTTAATTTGGTCATTTAGTTCATAGTGAAGCCAAGTCATTCGTTTTTGGTCTTATGGGTTCGCGGAGTGAATTAAATCGTAGAGGTTTCATTGGAAACCGGTGAAACCGGTAAGCAAAAAAGGCATCTCCCTCAGCAAGGATCCAATCCCAATTCCGAGGAACTGCCCCACGACGCTATGACAGACTTCATCGCTAAGGAGCAGGCCGCATACCCGGACATCGCGCAGCGCTACCAGAAGCTCAAGGACCTGCACGTCCGCAAGTACGTCCATCCTCATCTGCATGTTCCCTCAAACCTGTGAAAGATTTTATTTTTATGGTACACTAAACTGCAAGAATTGTTACAGACTTTACCATGAACTCACGGGAGAACTCGAGGCCTTCGTGCGCGACCCCATGTGCCACAAGTATCCGCTGAATCTGCCCACGCTGTACCAGGAGTTTATCCGCAATTTCCAGGACAAACTCAACCAGATCCGCCTCGTCGTTATCTGCACCGAGATCAGCACTCAGTTTGCAGGTACTTTGTTACTTTAAGTGTAGCCATGTGGTGAACTAGTGTAAACTTATGGAACTTTTTGTAACATGCAGACCCTGCCAAGGCACAGGAGTTCATGGAGCAGCTACTGGGCCAACTTAGCACCAAGACAGCTCATGAAGCTGTGCTGCTGTGCAAAATGCAGATCGCTCAGCTCAAATTCCGCCGTGGAGCAGACTTTTTGGCTGACGTGAAGGCTACGGTGGACGAGGACAAGCAGGTGATCGAGAGTCTGGTGGGAGCTGAGCCTGTAGTGCACGCGGCTTATTACCGCGTGGCTTGTGACTACTACGGAGCACTGGGTCCTGCGGACAAATTCTACAAGAACGCGCTCATGTTCCTGGCCTACACGCAGTACGACGAGATGCGGCCCAACGAGCGTTTCGATCTGGCTGTAAACATCAGTATTGCTGCGCTAACGGGTGATGGTGTCTTCAACTTCGGTGAAGTGGTGAGTTAAGCTGTTCAAGTATATTAATGAGACGTCGGACGGCATTGTTGACTTTTATATGGTATTTTAGCTGGCAACTCCAATCCTGCGAGCGCTGGAAGGCACGGACAAGCAGTGGCTCTCGGACCTATTGCACGCGTTTAACAAGGGTGATATCGATAGGTTCAACGAGATTGTGGGTCAAAACAGCAAGGAGTTCAACGCGCAGCCAGCGCTGGTGAGCAAACAAGAGTACGTGAAGGAAAAGGTGGCTCTATTGGCTTTGATGGTGCTGGTTTTCCAGCGCCCCTCGCACGAGCGTAACATTCCGTTCCACGAGATTGCGGAAGTCACGCGCTTGCCGCTGGAACAGGTGGAGTGGCTTGTGATGCGCGCGCTGTCGTGCAAGTTGATTAAGGGATCCATCGACCAAGTGGACGGCATTGTACGGGTTACGTGGGTGCAGCCGCGTGTGTTGGACAACTCGCAACTGCAGGAGCTTGTAACTCGCCTGGACGGCTGGGAGAAGAAGGTTAACTCGACATTGCTGTATGTTGAGGAACAGACGCCGGAACTTTTCCAGTAAGCTGTCGATCACTTCAGCTGCCCATGACACCAGTTGAAGCAAACATGAGCAGAAACTACACTAATGACAAGGGCGGTAACATGGTGATGAGAATTATGCAATAGATGGTTCCGAGTACGATTGTTGTATATTGTACGACGCACGTAGAGGTGCGTTTATGCTTGTGGGTTGGTCATGGCATGTTGTGTTTGTGTACAGGGCCAAGTCCAGATTACCAGTCACACTATTGGCACCTTTGTTTGCTATGAATCTTCTCTTGATTGGACTTCTTCAAACGCTGTAAGGATATCTTCGTTTGTGTTGATTGGCGCTTCAGATGCAGAAATACAAAGTAAGCGATGAGATTTTTGATGTGATAGAGTTCCTCCGTTAACACACCTCTTGTTGCTGTAGGATGCTGAATCTGGTTTGAAGGTTCTTGTCTACATTTGCTGTCTTGTTCAGCAAGTCATCCTGTCATCAAGAGTGCTTTGTTAGAACATCCAAGACACCGATGGAGGTTGATGGAGCAGAAGGATCTTACTTGAATTGTGTTAAACTCGTCACCATCAACCTGGCCACGAATTTGCTGCATACAGAATTCCAAAAGTGCTAGGCGTTGAACCTCAAACACCTATCCATCGAACGGCAAACCGGAAGGTCAAACGAGTTGTAAACACTTGTCCGCAAGTTGCACTTACCTGTACTGCCTCACGAATGGGTAAAGAGTCAAGGTGGTTGATAAAACTTTGTGCGGCTGCCGCAACGGTTGCACGTCTTGGTGTGGTATCCATTGGTTGAGCTTCTTGTTCCCGCATTAGTGGTGTCGCTGGCAGTTTGTTTTGTGATCTGCTCTCCTGAAGGAACTAAAGCATCCAAGAAAGGCGACGGGAGTGCAGTCGTTAGTGCGTTGTCGGTGGTCAAAATTTGCACTATCCGCAGATATCACAATGAATCAATAATGCCATTGACCAACTCGATCAAGATGTGACCGAGTCGAAAGGCAACTTCTAGTTCTAACTGGAAATATCTTGCATGAATCAGCAGCATGGTGAAATGACAGCTCCATTAGCTGCGCTCCCATTGATAGATTGATGCTGGTGTTCGCAACTATGAGCGCTGAACTACTGAGAAAGCACCGACGTGTGCTCAGTGGTTGCGATGGAGAGGTCAGTGAGCGTGGATTTTTTAGTGATTTTGATACGAGTTGCGACTAGCAGCATTGGAAGCTTTCAACGTCGCGTAGCACTGGACCGCTGTGATGGCTTGTAATACAAAGCTGTCATGCCAACTCGCAAGCACGCAATTAAATGGATATTTACCGCTTTCACAGTTCAGGTATTGGATCGACCATTTGCAAAAGGCTGTCGCCATGGGATATTTACACGCAACCATGCTCTTCTTCGTCAAGTTGATGTCATTTCGCTAACGCAACTAAAATTTTGATACAAGTGTGAGTGAATGACTTTGTATTGAGTGTGTGAAAGACTGTTCTGTTAGCTACGCAGAGAATCTCGTCACACTACAAGGTCGTACACCGGAGTGTTGAGTTTGCATTCCCTTCCAATGAGAAATGCTGGATAATGGTGATTCCGTCGCTGTTAACTTTGGTCGCCGGGCCAGGGGAAGTTAGTTGCACGTCTGCAAACTTCCCGAACGACATGAAGTTGGTTGCGTGAAATTGAGCATTGAAGTTCTTGAAAGCCGCCGGTTCCTCAATCAATGAGGCGGTAGGGACAAATGTATTCCTGTTGACTCTTTCGTTCAGAGTTCGACGGAATGTGAGGTCTTCAGTAGTGGAGCGTGGTCACATCTCGCATTTCAGGAATGTAAGGTACGACCACGCTCTGTAATTCATGTGAAGTTGAGGATGGATCTTGATCAACTGTTTGATCGCTTGTTTGATGCACTGGCTTCGATCGCCAGTGCAGCGATGAACCAGAGGATATATCAATAGTCGATGATGAAGTAGATTGCTGCTTCATCATTCAAAAGAGAAGAAGGTCATCTTCTCAACGGGTGGCTGCATCTTCATGTCAATGATTGAGTCGCCTCCTGTGGTGTTCTGGTGCTTGAGAGAAGGTAGAGGACATCAAATGACACTTGGAGACTGTCGACGCAAAGTCGACTAGCAGCCAGCGAATCCAGCCCCGAGTGTGGGACTGGTGGGGGACAGCGGTGGCATGAAGAACACGGGCATGTGGTGGTCGATCACCGGCTGTGCAGGAGTGGGGGCGGCCACACTAGCAAGACGAGATGCTAATGTGCTTCCATGGGCGAAGTGAGTTCACCCGATGGGAACGCAGAGGTGTCACTACCACAGAAGAAGAGGAACTGTGGACGTTCATTGATGGAACTGTTGCGGCTACTGCGGCGAGCCTCGAAAGCTGCTGCGTTGTCCACTGTCGTCATCTTCTCGAATTGCTCGAGTGTGAGCACGCGGAAGCTGCCGCCAGTGTTGACAGTCGAACCCGCTTTAGAAGCTTTAGTAGTCGAAGCAGCAGAGCGACGGAAGAGGCCGCCGAGGCCGATGGCGCGCATGAATCCTCGCATGATAAGAGTTACTGGAACGTGTTGCTGGTTTTGGTACGTTACTGCGGAACGTTGATTCGAGTCCAAGGAGTCGAATTGGGAAATGGCACCAAGTAATGCTGAAGTCCAGCTTTCATGCAGTCTGAAAGCCTGATGGAATTCATCATGGATGCTGGTCTGGAAGCCAAAGAAGCTACATAGGCCACCTGATCGCTTCAATACTTTGGCGTGTCAAGCGTTACAGCTGGCAGACATGTAGAGGTCTGCGCTCACGTCGTTCCATCCGCCATGTCTCCTCCTGGGTATATTTGCACACAGCCAACTGACGGCTATGGGACTCATGTTTGGACACAGCGCTCCCACCTGTGCCCCACCGAACCTCCGAGTCCACATACACATGGACAACAGGAATGAAGCACGAATGAAAGTCGAAAGTTCGTGGGAGAATCCAGCAGAGACGGCCATGACGTTCGTCTGGCAATCTTCTCCATCAAGTCTCCACAACCGGCAGCTACACCATGTAGGGCTCCGATCCACGGTGTCCATGGTGACACCCAGCTGGTTCAGAAAGTTATTGGATCCAGCCACCACACTGATTCTCACACAGCACTTGGGCTCGTGGCGAACAACTTGGTAGCCTCGCGCCTATCCGATCAAAACCATTTGTGCTACCTGAATAAAGATGCAGAAGTGTAGGAGACTCAAGCTGGAGGCTTTATTACGGGGGTTGCCTAATAGATAAATGGGGGACGACGAGATACACACACTTACATATAGCGACTCTGTTCACCTAGAATACCTCATGCTGTAATATCCAGAACTGCGTCGCGTTCGCTGCTCGGTTATTTTGAAGAGATGTGGCGAGTAAATGGTGCTGACATCGGAGACTGCAGTGGTGTATCCCGTGGTGAGAAGAAGCACGGCATCTCGTGATTAATTCGTGGCGACTCGATCGATGCGGGACTCATGGGTTCTATATAGTTGGAGATCATATCGCTTCGGTATCCGTTCGGGTAAAGTCCCCCTAGTGATGTGGGCGTGGGGGGATCACTACCACCATAGAATAGGAACTGCACCTGCCTCTCGTCCTCCTCGTAAGAATACCGTGAAGGCGAATCTGAACTCGAGGCTGATCTTGATCCCGACGAAGACAAAGTCTTAGATTGTTGTACCACGCCTTCATGGCTATTCGACAATGACGGAAGCGACGACGGAGGACGAGAATGAGTAAAGTCATACTTGACGTCGTGCTCCCAACGGTTGAACATCTGCGGAGTCCTGTGCACACCAGGCGACGTCTTGCGATAGTAGTCGGGGTCCAGTACATCGCAGCAGCTCGTACAGTCCCGAACGGCCGACATACGATGTCCCAAACCTTGCTGAAGAATTCGGACAGCCCCATTGAATGTGAGAGCCTCCGTTGCGCTCGTTCCTATTTCCTGTAGTGACGCTCGCACTAGAGAGTCCTCGACTGGAGAGCTCGATAGTAATGGCGATGGCGCGAGCCGTTCCGTGCGTCAATTGCCAATGCGCTGTGTCTTTTCTGACTGAAACAAGGAGGGACCTCAGTTTGTCGCCGATAGAGCACGCAGCTCTCGGCGACGTTCCCCCTCCACACAAAGCGGTGCAAAATGCACATGTTGGCCGTTGGGTCATAAACGTCCCTTCGAAGGAAGAGGCAGATCCAATTTGTCTGAATAGTTTTTGTGCAAATAGCTGAGTCGGCTTCTACCGGATATTTGCACATACCAAAGTGCTGACTCCTTGTCCACCATTACGGCTGATGGAGCTGTGTGGGTTTGAATGGACATTTACTGCAGCCCCGCAAATAGATCGAGTGTGTTGACTGCCATGCGTAACGAAACTAATGGATGGAGAATGGAGACGTCGACGAACTTTTGCACTTTACAGCACCACCGAAGATGAACGATCGTCAAGCTTCTGCTGCAGCGGAAGAGATATCGCACGATGGGGCCATATGGGCGGCATCTGACTCAGCACACAAGCCTTGATGGAGGAAATGTATCGATCGGTGCTTTGCTAAGTTGGGTAGGGGAACCCATACGAGAGCCGCAACATCAAGGAATCACGACCTCAATGAATCCGACGCTGCTCTGGATAAGACTGTACCGATAGTGTCGCTAGATTGCGAAGATCGCGATGAACACACAAACATCATCCACTGAAGTGCTGTAGGGCTCATGAAAATAGCTTGGGTTCGCGTCTTCGTAGAGTCTTGAAGTCTTGAAATCCTGTTAGCAAGTTCGAATAATCCTTTGCACTGCATCACTTCGTGTTGCGCTCTCACATCGAAATGGCTGCACGAAAGCGCCACTCTTGTCCCTGTCAAACACAGCGCAATCCACAACGTTGGTGTCTGTGGTGAAATTTGAAACTTACTCCCTCTATCCTCGATACGCTCTCTATACTCTATACTTGCTACACCAAAAATTAAATCATCGCCCTTCAGTTTAAAACTCGTATTCCTTCGGGTCTGGTAGGATGCTGCTACGTCGCATGTTTTCCACGAGCGGAGGGGAGAAGAAGAGCGGCATCTTGGCCTGCAACGACGGACGGATCTCGTTCTCATGGACGTCGTCCCCTCTCGGACGGTCTCAAGTCTGGTTGGAACGTGCTGTCCACTTCACTTCCTCCAAAGAACAGGAATGACACACGAGAAGGTTCTGCACCGGATTCGTCACTCGAGTCAA